>JAGFPH010001725.1:31425-72298 GCA_018207615.1 Philaenus spumarius
AACATATAAAGATTAAAAACACATTTGAACCGCAGCATAAGATATTCGGCACATGTTACCGTGTTCAGTTCAAACTCGCACTGTCGGATGTTAGTGTCTTACGTTACCGTATTCGGATAGCGCTGTTGGTCGGTCAAATTAAACTGGGCATTGTTGTCCAGCTCCTGTAGAATATCAAAAAGTGTGTGTGACTGGAATTGAGACTTGCCATTCAATAAAATATCAGAGTTTGTTTTTTGTTGTTTATAGATCTCGTACTCCTCTCTGGCGTTCATTACGGGCCCCTTTCTGCATTTCTGTATTATTTCCAAATTTGATTTTATGTCTATATCCGTGGTTGGTGTCAATGAGATGGTCGGCAAATTTAGAATGTTGTGATCTATTTGATGTGGATGATGGGAGGTGCTCTTTGAACCGTGTACGGAATGAACGTCCTGTTTGTCCTATGTACATTTTGGGGCAGTCATCGCATTTTATTTTATATATGCCATTACCATCAAGTTTATAAAAATTTTGTCAAAACATAGTCGAAATGGCCATCATTTAAAGACGAAGAAAAACCAGGATTGTTAGACAGATCGTAAAGGTAAATATATAAAATAGTTTACTCAACAGTGTACAAGCCGGATGGCTGGCTCAAGTTTTGCCATTTATTTTCAATCCGCGCTCTAATTAAACCTAAACAAACTGGCATAAGGAAACTCCACTGAAAGAATTATTATAAGAAAATTAATTGCAGTTCTGTATCTAAAACTTTCTCAGAGACAAAATAATGTCCCTGAGCAAAAAAATAAAAACTTCCTCACTGGTCAACTTTATCACTCTACACATTGTAAACGGAATGAAACAACACTCTTCAAAAATATTTAAAATAAACAAATGTAACATTTAATATAAGTATTACTGTACTATTCAATTTACAATTATAGAGCGACCAAAATTCATGCACATCGAAAAAAATATTCCTGTAAATAGTGGTTTCATTGAATTAGTTCTATTGACTACCGCAAAATAGCACCACAGGAATTACCAACAACAAACCTAGACACCATTGTAATGGGTACTGGTCACATGACGTCTGTAGAATTGCGGAGTTCAGTGCTTTGTTAACATATTGCTTCCAAGAGCAACAAGTTTTCATTGTTGAACAGTATTTTTTCAGTCGTTCACGTGCACGTGTTGCAGATAAATTTCATTAGAAATATCCAGGTGCCGCAGTGCTTAACAATTCAACAATAAGGTGATTAATCGCCCGTTTCCTTGAATGAGGATCATTCTTAGCACACAAGAAGAGAACCGGAAGCATTTTGACTGAGTCTAAAGTGGTCGAGGTTAGAGAAGTGATGCTGCGTTCGCCTTCAAAACACTTGAGGAGACTATCAACACACTCTCAGATTTCGTAAGGAAATGCTCAGAATGATGAAAAAGTTAAAAATTTAATGCATATTATGTTCGTAGTGTTCAAAATTATAAAGGTGGATAAAGAAAAGATCCTAGTTGATGGGCTGCAGACATTCGTCGACAACCATGAAATCGCAGAACTTGACCATATTTCTTCATAGATGTGGCGCTGTTTAGTGGATACAAGAGTAATCAGAACATAAGAATTTGGTCAACCAAAAATCCTCATGTCTTACATGAAAACCCTTTGCACTGACAGAAAATTGGAGTGTGGAATGCCGTATCATGCTGTTGAATAGGGAGCCATTTTTTCTATGAAACAACAGTGAACAGATTTATGAACGTTATTGTTGGTTGCAGCAGTTTCTCATAGTTGTGACACTTATATAATGAAACAATGCATTAGATTATAACTAATTATAGCCCTAATGTTCTCCTGATTTTCCAGATTTTTTCCTTTTGAATTACTTTAAAGGAAGGTATACAAAAACAGGCTCCACACACTAGATAAATTGAAGATCAACAGAGATTAACAACATCAGTCTAACCGTGCTGAATAGAATGCCTCAAATATGGTCAAATGAATTTGTGCTTGTGCATTATTGAGCAAGGCAGATATTTCGAGCTTATGATGTAAAACAAGTAAAATGTTACCTAGTAAAAGTGTATGCGATATAAGGCTATAAAAAGTTATTACAATTTATACGTTATAGAAGCAATTTGTACATATACTTGATTACTGTTTTGATTTAATGTGCGTGACTTTTCGATCACATTGTAGTGTTGCAAAGGTTGGCCGAGTTTCAATTTATTATGGTAATATTTGACCCCTTAGAATGTAGTGGGAGTGAAACGGTGTTCTGTGGAAGTGAAGGATCGACATTTTTCGGTCGGTTAGTAGCGAAGTGTCTGTGGGCCAAGTATCTTGTGTGAACTTAATCTTACTGATTTAATTTTACACTGTAGAACATAAAATGCCCACACCTAATTAAGTTATGCCACTTTCAGAGTTAAGACATACTGCATCTCATAAATTCTGTCATAGAGAAATTTAAATTGGCAATGTTTTACGTACCTTCTCTTTTGTCTAAAATCTTCACATCATCTTTTTCCTCCTCCATTTTGTCTGTAAACAAATGATACATGTATAGTGTTACAAACATTGAATTTACATTATAATAAAATATAGGGCAATAGCCTAGAAGTTAATAATGTAATTTATACAGACTATAAAGAAGAACTAGATATATATCAGGTTAGGTTAGCCTATAAGCTAATGTTTTAACCAATGTTTTGTTGTAATCATAATTATTAAAAGAATTACATAGTAGAAGCATTATAAAATATATCAGACTGAACTTTATAAATATGTAATAAAAGAAGAAAAAGAACAGTTTAAGGCTAAACATCCCAGGATTAGTTCCAAATTCTGCCACCACGGCGCAGCACCAAAATGGAGCCATTTTGTATTGGTGTTTATTGGTAGAATTTTCGTCCGATGTTCATTTGCAAAACTGATTTGTGAACGGAATAAGATTAGAATTCACGCCAATGAAGCTAAATTTTAATTAAGTTGCTGGTTTAAAAAATAATAATAAAATAATTGTGTTACAAAAGGAAAAATGCAAATCGCAGGTAGTCATTTTGAAGACAATAATTTTTAATTAATTTTACACTTTTAATTTTTTAAATCGCCTAGCTGGTTTAGTCGGTATCGTTGTTTATACATTTACAGTAATGAGAACAAACGCGAGAGTGACACGAAGCAGGTGCAGTGCCGCTGTGACTCACTCGCGCCACCTATCCCCCCACCACGCGTCTCAGATGTTGCTTGTATACAGTTGGATGACGGTTTCCCGCACTCTCATCCATGTGCTCTCCCGCGATTTTTCTTTGTTGTACTATTGCGTCGTCTTGTAATTATTGTTATTGAGAACGTTATTTCGTTTAACATTTGTTTTCTCAATGGATCGCCGAGGAACAACAAAATATAAAAAGCAACTTCGGCTTTCAACGAAGGCTAACTATATCTTAGTTAGCCTAAAATATAGAAAAAAGGAGTGTAACGGGTGTTACTGAAAATGGATAGTGAAGTTGAACTTCATGTAAATGTTCTTAAAACTCTGTGAATTTTAAAACTGTAAAATTTTAAAAAAATATGAGTTATTCCACAGTAAATGTATGTAATGGAACTGTAATTCAAATTGATATTGGCATTCAATTTTTTTAAACATAAAATTAAATCTTGTGCAACGGGTGTTACATTAAAATGTAACGGGTGTTACGCTGTTGCTAAAATTAAGATTTTTAACATATATTATATAATAATAAGGTGTCAAATAACAACAAGAAGTATAATTGAGGTTTCTTTGATCACTATAAGAAATAAAAACTTATATTTCATAAAAAAACTTATATTTATTAACAAATATATATACTTAATACATTACATGGATATAGATCAGTACTTTTTATACCATGCCTTAGGGCCTATTATGAATTAGACTTACTAAAGATCAGTCTTATATATGCCCCTATCAAGAATTAATAGAATAGGCCTAAAACTTTAAATAAAAACAAAATAATCGCTAAATCAAATTCTAGAATTAACAATTTGGAACTTCATAAGCTCATTCATTTTTCAAAAATATCAACGGCTAGTGGAAACTCGTAAAGAATTGTAAAATGTCCTTTGGGCTACTGTAGGTTGTTGTAATTTGCCAAAAATATTCTTAAATTTGTCATCTCTCAGAATATGATATTTAATATCCCAGCGAAATCTGAGATATTGATGATAATTGCGCTTCTTATTTTTCTCCCTACATTTTTTTACTCTGCTTTTGATCTTTTCAAGTTGTTCTTCTTTTAGTGTATTGTTCTCTTCTCTTCTTTTTTTATCTCACTCTCTGGCTTTTTGAAAATGCTGCTGACACTTTACAACGTCACTCATCATTTTATCATGAGAAAAAAAATTTATGAGGTGTAATAGTAATATAATTAAAACTTTAAAGTTAAATAAAATCATTTGATACACCTAAAATTCATTGCCCAGTAAATATGTTAAAAGATTGATTCTGGAATTACAAATATTAAATACGCAGTATGAAATTTGAAGGTGTTATCGTGTTAAATTTTATTTAAAATAACATATCATTCTTAACTTTTTAAGTGTTGCTACCAAAATTAATAAACTCTCAATAGGGCTATGTATTTAAATTCTACTTAAAATGAATATAAATATACTATACAATGAATGGTTGTGAGTTGTGTTGAATTGTAACACCCGATACATTAAATTATGTAACACCCGTTATGCGAATTACTCATTAAATTATAAAACTAAAATTAAAATAATAATACCAAAACATTAGGGAAACAAAACCTCTTACTACTTTTACAGTAAAAGTACTTTCCTAAGGTGTTTGTTCATTTTGTAATACTAACTTTTGTAAACAAAATGTAACGGGTGTCACATCACGTATTACTTAAGTTTAAAGGCAAATTACAAATGAAAAGACAATATATTATCTTAAATTATGGCATTAATAGTTAGAGAAGTCTTTCAGCTATCTTCTGTAGCAACTTCAATCACTAGATCAGCTGTTTCATATTTATTGCAGTGCTGCTAAGTTCACAGAAAAAACATTTCCGGAGGATAGCTGTTGATACTCACAGAACAAAGAACTTAAACTAATTACAAATATTAAAATTTGCTAAAAATGTTAAACATATTATTAAAGTAGAACTTTTCACATTGACATGCAACATATTGAATTATATTATATTTTATTTTTATTTTTTACACCTCAGGCTTACTTTAAATAAATGGTATTTTGCACTATTCATTTTTTATTTATTTCTCGTTTTCATGTATTAAAATATAAGTTTTATTTGAAACAAAAAACTAACGTTATAAGGTAATATTATTCATACCCTGGTGTTATTGAATAATGTATGGCCAAAGAACCTGTATATAAGCCTACTTTCATAAATCCTTTAATTTGAACTACTGTATATTTTTCTATATTTATTTATTCTAGATGTCTCTTTTCGACTTAGAGAAAATACTTTTTAATAGATAACAAACACCTGTCGTAATCAATAGTCTAGTCTAGTAAGTGTGTCCGGCCAGAGTATGAATGCGAGTAGTGCGTGAGTGACGAACGCTACAGTTGCAGGGCCGGGCAGAGCGGCTGGCTGGGCTGTGCTGGGGGGGGGGGGGGTGAGGGTGCGCTACGCGGCTGGAGGAGGGGACCGGAGCGTGAGAGAAATAATGATAATATCTTTAAAAAATGATTCCGATACGACCATTTGACCGAGTTAATATCTGAAAACGGCAAAATTCTTTTGAAATTTGTATTTACAAAATGACTACCTGCGATTTAAACAAAATATTACAGCAAAAAAAAATCTGTATAAAACTTTTTTATAAATAAATTTAAAAAAAAAACATCACAATAGCGTGAATGTTTGATTCATATCATTTACAAAATAACTTACAAAACAAAAATCGGATAATAATTACGGAAATTATTCGTAGTACAAATTTGCCGCAGAGGTGCTGCCATCTATCGGGCCAAAAACACAACTTTTTCAGGGATGTTTAGCCTTAAATGGTGCAGAAGAAATCTGTATAACTAAATCTTAGGAATAAATTCATTATAGAACAAATATAACAATGGTGGCTGGTTAAACTTTAGACAAGGAACTATGAATTTTGAATTGAATGAAAGAATAAATTGTGTAAGCTTGAAAGTTAAAGAAATATATGTATGAAGACCTAGTGAGTTGTTAAAGGTCAATAAAAAATAAATATACAGTCAACTCCCGATTAAATGGGATCGGTTTATACGGGTTGCGGCTCAACCGGGCCGAGAGACGTAGTGGGGCGAGAAGTGAAAAAATTAAAAAAAGGTGGGTGGCCTTGTAGCAAACGAATAACGACTAACACGAAACTGATGCTACTGCAATCACGAGTAGCAGTTACTAAGTAGCAGTTGTGTTATTGACGTAACATCTATAGCCGAAAGTGACACACGGCACAGCTTTGAGTTACGTCGAAGGCTCTTGACTATTTAGATGGTCAAGGTGATGCATTATTATGTGACAAGCTCGTGTTACGAAAAATAAGATCCACAATTTTGAAAAAGGAAGAAAACGCGAATAAACAAAAAACTCTGACGGACTATTTTAATCGTGTTTGAACATTGTAAATAATATATTGCTGTACTGCTATTTCAATCTAAATAATGCAGTATTTGTAGTTTTTTATACGTTTTAGGAGTGATTAAAGATACAGTAAATCCATTATGTTTATAATTCTTGCATAATACCTTGTATTTGTACCCTATACTATAACGAATTGCTTTAACCGGGATTTCACATTATCCGTGAGTGTCTTGCCGGTAATTATCCCGGATAATCGGGAGTTGACTGTATAGCTACATAATATTGTGGTAATAGCCCAGTCAATAAAGGGCCAAACATAGTGAATGTCGGAACTTTCTCTGGTAAAGCTGAATTTTCTCCCAGTAGTAGATCACTATTAGAGAGAAAATTTCTCAAAAGTCCCCGAAAATTCCAATGGAGCTTCCCCCCCTACCCCCCCTTTAAGATTAAAAATGTAGACTTTTACTCATACAACTTGTATCTCATACAACTTTTTAACCAAAAGTTTGTTAAGGTTATTTTACTTACAGTTTTATTCCTTGATAAATATTCTACAACTTTTATTATAAGATAGTTTATGATAAGTACAGAAGTTTTTCCGTAAATTAACGAAATGTTGTAAACAAAATATTTTTTTAGCCACCTATCTAAGTTTTTGCAAAATCATATTTTTATTCGTCACCAAATGAAAAAATGCTTCGGATAAAAGTTGTAGCATATACCTTCCTGAGTACATTGGTATATAAACATATATAGTTATGTGTCTTACTCAACTAGTAACATAGAAAGCAGTAGCTAGGTTTTGAGCGCGTGAGCGCCCGGGAGTCGGCGGGCGTAGGCGAAAGGCGCGTTAGCTCACGTAAGCCTATTCAATTAGAGTTTAATATTGTAATTATAACATTTATTTATAACACTTATAATCGTGCTAGCCTATAGTGTGCCCACCTTTATTTTGTAATTTAGTAATTAGTTGTGTATAATCAAAATATCATTAAAGTGATATGTTCAGTAAAAGTTGTTTTTCTGATTGTGTCATTATTTAAATAAGGATTTGAATTTTATCAATGAAAAAATGCTTCAGATAAAAGTTGTAGCACATATATTCCTGAGTTCATTGGTATGTAAACATGTACAATTATGTGCATTACTCTACTAGTAACATAGACAAAAGTAGGATGGGCGTGCAGCCATATCTACTAGCCTCGAACAATCCTGGTATTTACCGCTCGAGGCCTGAGCGCACAGTCTACGGTATTCTTTCGTGGTCTTTACTGTAGTAGACATAAACAAAGTGTCAGTTCAGTTTGGCGGTGAATCAAGTGAGTTTCGTCCGGTGAATTTCGATTTTATCTTTTGTATTTGAGTGTTTTGTGTGTGACAATGTAAATAAGTAAGACAGTGGTTACAATATACTGTGCAGCGTTTTAATAAATTGGGACTCTCTACTGTGTGATCAAGAGCTAGCAATGTAGAGTAAGTAACTAGACAAATAATTTCTAAATCCTGAAAGACAATGGTTATTTTAGTTAAATTGAAGACTGTATCGTAAATGTACTAAGGAGATTTCACAATGAGTTTTAATTTATTATTTTTAGATAGTTTTAAATTGTAATTAGTTTTATTATAACTTTGTAACAATGGACACGTTAAAATATTCTTGTTTTTTTTTTTTTTTTTGTGGGGAACAATTAGAAACGAATACTGTAGTGGTTGAGAAGGGGCTAAAAACTATTATTGAAACCAGTTTAATACTCAATGATGGATTAAATGAAAAGTTAAAATGTCAACAAAAGATAACCGTTCACAAAAAGTGTAGACTAAACTATACACGGCCGACAACAGTTGTAGTAACTATCAGGAAATCGGAGATCCCTAATATAAATTTACCTTCAACCTCATCATTGCCACCATCTGTTTTAAGAAGTACCGAAGAGATATTTGATTGAGTAAAAGTGATTGTTTTCTTTGTTTAAAAAAATGCTAAGATCGATACAAAAGCCCCTTCACAGCGTAGAAAGCTACTAATACAAAGTACAAAGCTACTGATAGAAAGTTACTGATACATCTGGTAACAACGATAGAAATAAGAGAAAACATTCTAAAAAAGTGTGATGAACTAGAAGATCAGTGGGGAGAAAGGGTTAAGACCAGACTTCTCAGCGTCAGTGATCTTGTGGCACCTGAAGCAAGATACAATAAATATTGCTACAGGGATTTTTGTACATCCAAACCAACAAACACGTTAGCTAGTAGTCATCAGACACAGTTAAAAGATTAATTTTACAAATTGTACAAATATATAGAGGAAAGTGACGAATGCCAGTTTACGTTAAAGGAACTGCAAGACCTTCTAAAACAGATTTCTTGTTTACAGGAAACATATTCAGATCGTCACCTTAAAAATCTGCTAAAAGAACATTTCAAGGACCGCTTATTTATTTCAAATGTAAGTGAGAGAAAAAATGTATTATGTTTGTCTGATTATGCACACAAACTTGTTGACCAATGGTATAAAGAAAGAGACTTGGATCATATGAAAGAACGTTTGCCGCAGATATAATAAGAGAAGAAATTAAAAAAATGGTATACAACAATCAAACATATTCAACTTTAGATAAGATCAGAGCTGGAGGTGATACTCTAGTTCCAGAAAGTTTGAAAACTTTCACGAGTAGGGTTACTAAGAAGAAGACAGGTGATGGGCGTAAAACAGAGCGAAAGTGTACAGTTATAAATCATGCTATAATTTCTGCTGTAAGACCTAAGTCGTTTTTGTCCCCTGTCCAAACCGGAATAGGACTAACACTACATAGGCTTTATGGTTCTAAACAAATCATTGATGTTCTTGCACCAATGGGTGTCTGTGTTTCATACAATGAAGTTAATCTATATATGAATTCACTTATAAAAGCAGGTTCGCCAAAAATAAGAGATGAAGCATTCATACAATATGTTTATGACAATGCAGATGTCAATGTACGTACGTTGGACGGGTTAAACACCTTCCACGCAATGGGGGGAATAAAGTGTATTACACCAAGTACGAGTGTCGAGACACAAGTGGAGGTAGAAAGAATCGCGTCATGGACATTTGTTCCTGAAACTGATCGAAGCTGTTGAATTTTCTCATACAGATTAATTTGTAAATATTATCAAAGAGACATGATACTAAACATAAAAATTATTTTTATGAGTTACAATAATCATGACGTGTAAATATGAAATCAGTGTATATAATATTTCTGGTGGGTGGGAGGTAAGTAATGCTGTTTTAAAACACGAGTTAGACAGTAGTTCGTAATTTAAAACAGCTGCCGGTTTGAAGATTCCGGGACACGGCGAGTCCATAGGTGGTGGATAATGAAATGGCCTGATATAACAAGGCTAGGTTAAATCTCCCGAACCAAAACTGGCATACAAATGTGTACAATAATTAATTATGAATAAAATTCATATCCGTATTTTAATAATGACACAATCAGAAAAAAAAAACTTTTACTGAACATATCACTCTAATGTTATTTTGATTATACACAACTAATTACTAAATAAAGGCGGGCACACTATAGGCTAGCACGATTATAAGTGTTATAAATAAATGTTATAATTACAATATTAAACTCTAATTGAATAGGCATACGTGAGCTAACGCGCCTTTCGCCTACGCCCGCCGACTCCCGGGCGCTCACGCGCTCAAAACCTAGCTACTGCTTTCTATGTTACTAGTTGAGTAAGACACATAACTATATATGTTTATATACCAATGTACTCAGGAAGGTATATGCTACAACTTTTATCCGAAGCATTTTTTCATTTGGTGACGAATAAAAATATGATTTTGCAAAAACTTAGATAGGTGGCTAAAAAAATATTTTGTTTACAACATTTCGTTAATTTACGGAAAAAAGTTGTAGAATATTTATCAAGGAATAAAACTGTAAGTAAAATAACCTTAACAAACTTTTGGTTAAAAAGTTGTATGAGATACAAGTTGTATGAGTAAAAGTCTACATTTTTAAACTTAAAGGGGGGGTAGGGGGGGAAGCTCCATTGAAATTTTCGGGGACTTTTCGGAAAATTATCCTCTCAATTAAGTCTATCAACCTTGAAAAAATCAGCTTTACCAAAAAGAGTTCCGACACAAAACCTTTATTGACTGGGCTATAAGCACAAATTGATTAAGAATCTACAGACAAGGTAAAATATTGAACTTTATCCTATACAGAACAAAGTTAAGTTAACAAGTTGCAGGTAATCAGATTAAAGAAAGAACAATAATAAGTGAAAATTTAAAAATAAATAATTTGAACTATAACATATTAAATAATGATGAATTTTGAGATAGCTTAGTATAACTAATATAAATTGAATTGTATCAAATATAAATAGTTTACAAAAAATATATGTTTTTATCCACGAAACCCAAAATTAAGTTTCTTGTGTTAAAAACTTGATAACTAGTATAACTTTGTAAATTATACCAGAAAATAAAATATTTTGAAACCCGTGATTTCTTTTATCTGAAGGGTTAAATAAATAATAAAAGAAGAATAAATACAAATTAATAGTATGCTTAGTCACTAGGACCAAAAGTGAAGCTTTTCGGTACAAGATCAAGTTTAACAAGGAAAATTAACTAGAATTGAAAAGCCACTTTTGGTCCTAGTGACGAACTATATTTTTCGTCATACTGCAAACAATATAAAGAGAACTATTTAAAAAAACTTAACTAAAATGTTATAACCTGTTTACCTTCAAAAGTTAGCTTTCATTTTGTTCCTGCTATTATAAACAAACAGCTGTTGCACACGTTTGGAGATATTACATCTGTTTATGTTATCAGTGATAACTAACTAACCTCTAACGATTGCCAGATCGAATACTTCGGACTATCGACTGCCATATCAAATACTTCTATCTATCGATTATAAGAATGAATACTTCTGACTATCGATTGCTAGATCATTATTTCTAACTTTTTGACTAAATGATCCACATTTAAGCTTAATAAAACTTTACACTATACAAAATGCAACACATAAAATATTCATATATTTTATATTTCTTATATTCTTCCTGATTAGTGATGTGGGCCGGGCATATGCCCAGTGGGCTGGTCGTTTAAAAATGGGCATATGCCCGGGCATTTGCCCAAAGCGATTTTAAGCGCCCAAAAACTGGGCGTTTATAAAAAATGTAGTTTAAGGCAGTTTTAACTATTATATTTCATGTTTTAATTATTATAGTTCATGTTTTTAATCTTTAATTGCCTTCAGTGCTTAATTGTGTTCTTAAAATTAAAATTTTAAGGGAGGGGGTCATTATCAAGAGATAAGTTGACAAACAACTTAAACCATTAAAATAAACCCCTAAAACTTGTAATATTTTCAATGTGGTGTTTTGAATAAACATTTTATTGCAAAATTGTTAAATAATATCTAATTTACTAACTGCTACTTTAAGCAGGTTTCTACTCTGGAAGTCATAAATGTGTGCATAAGGTTAATTTATAATGAATCAATGAATAATTGAATTTATAGTTAAGTATTAAAGTTTTGTTAATGAAAAAGTGTTTTTTAACAGCTTTGTATTTCAATAACATGAAAAGGCACTTATAAAATAATTATTTTCATTTTGCTTTTATATGGTCCAACACTGGTTTAAAAAATATATATATAATTATGTTTGTTGTACCATGGATGTTATGTTGGATTTTATATGGAATGATTGATATTTTTACTTAAGCATACCAATTTTTACCAAAAAACAACCAAACCAACTAACTTTTTACTTGAGGTAGGTAGGATAGTCAAGAATAATTAAGGTTGTAGTTACATATGAAAAGATGGATGATTGTGGAGGCATTGGCCAACCACTTCTGGGAGAAAAGCCATAAGTAATTAGTTTAAGGAATTGAGTACGAAGACCTCAAGTATTGATTATGCCCATAATGATTTAAGACTGATTCCTCTTGTGTAATATACATATGTATAATTCTATATATACATTAGCCAGATATTGTTAGTAAAAACAAACCTATAAAGCTTATTTTCAGTCTAAATTATTTCCCCTTGTTGACAAGTGAGAGTCAACACTTCCTACCAATAAAATAACATATTATACAAGTAATTAATTATTTTAATGTAGGCTTTTATGTAAATATGTATAATAAGAGGTTTAAAAAGTTATTTAGAATAGTGGTCTTCAAATTAATTTCCATTAATTAGGTTTATTAGCCTAACTGGATAAACGCCCGGGCGCTTATGGATTTTGGGCATTTATTTGGGCATATGCCCTGGGCATTTGCCCCGACATTTAAATGCCCAGGCGTTTTACATCACTATTCCTGATAGTTTTCGAGATTTAGTTGGTAATAAGTCTTCTTGTATTTGGTGCGCTTTTTGAAATAGATCTTTACTTTCCACGTGATTTGTACTTTCCGAACTCAAATAGAATAAAAATGCAACAATTAACTAAAGTTGATTGTAACAGTGTAATAGTACCAAATGCCTATCAAAACCTATTTATAGATCCAATGTATTACAATATTATCAAACATGAACTAATAGGAAGCACTAAGATTCAAACGAAGGTCAATAAACACAAAATCAAATTAATATAAACAAACGAACAAAGCCTAGAAATATACAAAAACCCTATAACAACAATAATGTTTATAACCTTATAGAAATAGTGTGAAATGCTACTAATATGTTTAGAATCTATTTAAATTCATGAATTGTTTACAAAAAACAGAGCGATTCCTGTGTCATAACAAACCTCTAACATATAGACAACATTGTTTATAGAAGAGTATTGCAGTAGAACCCTGCTATTCTGTTTGAACAACTTATCTCTTCCCTTCTGTTTTTAGAAGAAAACAGAATCGTAATGCAACGGAAGGTAAAAACGGACGGTGTAAACCTAAACTAAGGTGATATTATTCATGAAATCCGCCTATTCCGAATTCCCACTAAACCGAACAGTGTTCGGTCCCAATTAATTTGGAATAGCGGGACTCTATTGTATTGTAGAATTTCACCCACTAACCTAGGTAACAACAACACAATTAACTTCAGATTTCATCATATTTATTCACAAACAACTTTAATTATAACCATTCCATAAACCTCAGATGTGATTTTATATGTACCAGTAGAAGATGTAATGTAGAAATAAGAGTGCCGATACCCAACGATACTTTAACACTGGTACATCAACTCATGGAACTGTAATGTACATAATTCAGTACTGGACTGCAATTAAGTAAAACACAGAAATGAAAAAAATTAAGTTTGTGAACAGTATTGAACGGTTTTAATAAAAAAGAATCTACATTTAACCCTCCAAGTGCTAATCAAATCACTTTAAAGTGCTGGGCCATTTTTGAGCATCTTGCACGGTTAGTTTAAAAATTATTTTTTATATAAAAGAATGTATTTAAATAGCATGTAGGCCTATTATATATCAAATTGTTCATAACAACATGTTCTACAATATAAAATAAAAATAAAACCCTTAGCCACTTGGTGTTAAAAAATTACGTCCTTAGAGTTTGGAGTAAAATTGTTTTTTATATATTTTTTTAAATTTGTAGGCACATAGATGGTCTTGAAAATGTAGTAATGTAAATTCCAAAATATACAAATTGTTCTAATTTTAGTTCTGAATAAGAAATGTATCATAAAAAACTAGTTAATCTAAAACATTTACTAAAATTTTTTTAAATAACACAAAATGTATTATACAGTACATGAATAAGTATTTGCATACTATTTCATAAATAAACCATGTTGGGTCACTAATATGAGTCCACAAATGCTAAATGTCTAATATAATAATAATATAATAAGATATGTACAGAAAAAAATGTTTATGGACCGACTAAACAACCTTAGTCAGTTGCGTAGTTTTTACACAAACATAAACAAACCACAGCTTACAGCTGACAATATTGTCATCTGTTACTTTTTTCCTTCCAAAGATAACAAACTCGCACTGCCTACTAGATAGAGAATTCAATTTACTTTCATTCTATGTAATGGGCAAGTTTATCCGATAACTATTAGCTTAGATATATCGATTTTACGAACTATCGCACTGTGCGACGCTAGCACTTTCAAATGGTCTGAACAGGTCGCGCGATAGTAGCACTTGGAGGGTTAATAAACATAACACCAATACTTTACCAAACACTTTAAATAAACATAACAAACACAGTATGTAAAATCAACACTACAAGTTGGAAATGTATTTATAAAACATAAGGAATGAAAATTTAATCCTAGAGATTTATTGAAGCAAACTAAGAAAAGAACTTACAACTAACGTAACTAATACATCAGTGCGGAAACTTTCACTGCCTTGTGAATCATAAACGACGTGTATTTCGTTGAAAAATGGAGCGCCCGAAAGTACAAAATACATGTCATTTATGCTATGCAGAGTAATCACGTGGGTTTTACTGATTTTGTATTTAAAAAAATATATATTCCCGATTAGCGGTCCGGATTTTCTGGAGTCCAGATTTATGAAAGTCTACTATATATATATATATATATATATAAACACCTCCAGCCAATTTGGTGAGTTACCGTAACTTTAATGTTATTACTTCACACCAGACCTTTATGCTTTCTCTTCAAATTGAAAACCCTCCAAATTATAAATTTATCAATCTTCATTCCCCTCTTCAATTACATAACTACCCAGGAAATTATTTTAAACACCCTATTTAGTTTAAGTTCAAAATTGTTAAGTCATCCCATAAGACTCAATCATCATTGATTATCAAAAGCCTAGAATAAGAAATCATGATCAACAAAATCAACATTGTTTAATATTTAAGTAAGTTAGGTTATTTGTTTTATTGAACTACAAAACAGTACTTTGAAATGATATTAAAATCAGCTAGCCGGCACAAAAACAATTGTAAACATTCAGTGTACTAATTAGTATTACAAATAATAAATAATTTGTAATCTCATTCCACAGCGTACCTCTACTTATTTAAATAATCGACGTTAAAATAACGAGGAAGTAATCACAACAAATGCATTATTTAACATTATTATAAGCTTATCAATCTGCCTTGGTATAGTTAGGCTATTGTTTAACACAACAGCAACTATTTTTTAATAACACTTACTTAGTACTTAGTATAATTAACTTGTAGCAGAATGTCTAAACCACAGTTTTTAAATGTTAAATTTGCCCAATATATTTTTAAACGCTTGAAAATATTCCTACTTACACGTATCCGAGGAAGTTAAATTAGATGGTGGATTCTCCGCCTGAATTTCACTAGAAGTTGTGGACGCCACATTATCACTTCTCTCCGAGAATGAATTCTCCTCTTTGGTTTGTTCGGCTGACAGATCTCTAAAACAATAGACAAAATATATAAGTGGCAAATATGAGAAACTACACTCTACCTGGGGTATTCTTTTAAAGTGTCACTGTACTGGCAAAGAGTATCTCGGCCAACAATGATTTTTAAGAAGCATTTTTTAAATAAAAGTTTGTGAATCTAAATTAATATTTAAATAAGTCATATTATAATTATATCATTATACTCACAATATTCTTAAGATTAATTTGGTATATATAGTTTATTACATCATCACACATAATAATTACCATACAAAATATACAGTCAGGAAATTTTTTTTGGAATGATGTTGAGTTTGTCTGATGCAAGAGAACAAAAATGCTACTTTTCCCACTCATGTTTTGATGGGTAAAGTTTTGGAATAATTTTTATTACACCACTGCAAATAATTTGTGTATTATATTTTAGATCTACCGTTTTGAAAACATATTTTGTGAGGTAGGAAATTAATTAATTAATTAAGAAAAAAGAATAGGCCTATTACAGATTTGATATTCCGTTAAACTAAAATAAATAATACACCTCCGCGGCACCTTACAAAAATTATTCGAAACTCTTCAAAAAACATTGGAACATATGATTTTCATACGGACGGAAATATAATTAATTCGGAAAGCTAAAAGAACCAAAATTCAGATCAGGAAATACGGATGGCCTATATAAGAAAAGATTTTATATAGAAGAAATGTTTAAATTTAATATGCTAAACTAACTATTTATTATTATCTTTGTAAATGTATTTTAACAAAATTTATAGGAATATACAAAATTTTAATCATATCATACTTCATCTCATCTTAATTCATACGGTAAAAGTCAAGAAAGAAAGAGGAAAAACATATGTTTAAAAAAAGAAGAAATTTTCAGAGCTAAATGAAAAAATAAATAAAACAAAATATTGAAGAAAATATACGATTTTATATTGGTGAAACTTTTAGATGAAATTGTATCTTATTAAATGTTTGATTAATTTAACATTGAATACTACTGTCAATAATAAAGTTTCATATATTATAGGCCTAAACGTAAGTTAAATATTGAGAAGACTACAATTATTGGTAAGAATGTTCTAATTTATAACCTCATTTCAATTTTGTTAAATATTTGTTCTCCGAACTGCCAAGAACCGAAACTTGTATATTATAAATAAACAGATAATGCCTGTTTTTGTTGTGTGTATAATAATGTATGTGTGGACAATTAATTGAACTTGTTGCTTCGATATAGACTTGTGCTCATTTTATCCACATTACCATTTATCATATAATAATTTTCATTCATCCTTTGTTTATCCTAAAATCACTTCTTGGTTTGAATATTATTTTATTATATATATTTCTTTTATGTTGATCTAATTTTTTTTTTCTTGGAAAAAGACGGCACCAAACCCCTTCCCGAAGTTAATTTATCTTTGTGTTCTATAAATTTGTTCCAATACCATATTCTATTTTTTATAAATTTTTCCAACTTTCATAATTTGTTTTAAATTTGTGTTACTTGTATTTACCAAATATTTTGAAATAAAATATAGTTTGAGTTTGTATCAAAATATTATAGCTTATTTTCTTAGAAAATATTAACAAATTAGTAGCAACAAATAAAATAGTAGTGAGTTATTACACAACATTAGTCCTATGTCTTTTTTATGCCATTTCTCAAATATATTTTTTCTTTTTCAACCTTTTTACTCATGGAAAACAAATTCTAGTTACAACCCACAAATTTACACTTAATAATATAATATGGTAATAGTCTGTACTATTACTCAGTCAACTTAAAATTTTATGATATTTTAGCTAGACAATAATTATTTTGAACAAGAACTAAATAAAAAAAACAAAAACTACATGTCTGAAACGTTATACATAGACAATTAATATACAAACTTATATATGCTTACCTACACTCTTGAAACTGTTAGGATTAGTCGAGGGTAGGCTTAGTTAACAACTGCTACAGAAGCAGTGATTGTTTTGTTGGAGGTGTCTTCAAGAAGGTATACCTTGTTCACCGATAGTTTAAAGTGACGCACCTCCCTCTTCAATATTTATGGGCCTAGCAGACTGTGTCACACGAGGACCTACCTCAGAGACGAACGTGAACGTTAGGGAGGTCTAGAGAAGACAGAGTTTGTTTACTAAGAACTACTGTGAATCATACGCAGAGTCGCCTGTCCCACACGTTATGTTCGTTTTTCTCATTAGCCCAAAACCCTAACGCCAGCCATTGTAAGGTGGTGCTTCACTTTAAACTCTTGGTGAACAAGGTATAGACGGGTTATATAGGATAATCCGAATCTGGGCCAGAGTAGAGTGATCACACAGCGAGTTGGGAGGCTGCGAGTTCAGGCCAGTTGTGTTAGGAATTAGAGGCTGAGAGGTCCGATATTGCGGGGCGGGTTAGCTTCTCAGGAATCTTTACTCGGGTCACAGTCTGGACTCGACAAAAATACTGTCAAAGACAACATACTGAGTGAGCAAAAAGAGTATTTTGGTCTATTATTAAAGTCATAATGAATTTAGAGTTTTAGAGTTGATTATATAAACGTAACTTACTTTAGTTGCCGACACCGTATTTCCAGTCTGTCTTGTAAACCCAAAACCTAGTCTTATATGAATTGTGTAAAGATATTATTGTTAGCTAAGTTAAAGAGAAGCATATTTGCTGAGCTAGGATACTTGCTTAGATAAATATAAATAGCAGTATCACCACTGAACCATTGTTTTATTGTTATTGATCTGTCCTTTACCAATATAACCTGTTTGAACCTGGGGAACAAAAAGGGTTGCAAATCCTACCCCTATCAAGTGGTGCTGTAGCCGATGCAATTTTTTAAATAAAATTTTCACTTTATAAAATTCTGTAATACATAAATAGTCTGTTCGAAGTTATTGTTAGTTAATGATGGATGTTGAATTTTATTATAATTACTACTTGTTCGGACATTTGCCATCATTTGTGTGTTAAATTATCAAACACGACGTTTCGGGAATACAAATCAATTCCCGTTCTCAAGTGACTAAAACTAAAAATGAGTAAACATAAGTAGTTATGTTTACTGTACTTTACATCAAACTACAAACCACGGATATTAGATCTAGGCCTACACATCGATGTTCACGATTCGATAGATTGAATCAATCCCATGTGTAAAACATGGGCCCAAATATACCCTATTCCTGGAATCGATGAAAAAAAAACCTACTTACATTCTCTAGTCACAGTATGTTTCCACTTTGTAAACATATATAAGTTAGTAACATTTATTACGTTGTTTTGTATTGCAACAGAAATACAGGTAGCCTATTAATAAACAATAGAAATATAGCTTAAGTTCAAACTAGTAGACTGTTTTTAAGTTGGCACCACTATTCTATTACTTAAAAAAAAGGTTGTTGCCTGCAAACATATCAGCTGAGGGTCGTAAAGTAAATTTACGCCACATACACCTACAACTACCAAATGGAGGGTTAAACTGTAGTCATAATATAGGCTACATGAAAAAAATTACTGGTAGCCTATACTGTAGTATACTTAGGGCCTACAATTTATTGAATTTAGAAAATTATCATTTTTTTATTGGTTTTATTTTCTTTCAAGTTTGGAATGTTTATAATTAGTGTTGTGAAATATTCATTAACGCATTCGCTGCTAAGGACTCACAAATGAGCTTGACACTGAACCTTATGAGAAGCGGCCGACGAACATGTGCTTTTTTTTTTTACATTTAACATGTGTTTTTTTAAACAGAGAACATGTGCTCTCAGCGCTAACGTCGTATTTGGCGGTAAACTGTAGTATTAGCGGTTAGTGATTGAGGTTATACGATATTGTAGTGTTGATAGTAATATATTCAATAACATAAAACACACTTTTGTTTTGAAGTGAAGTGTTTATTGTTGTAATAACGTCAATATGTGTGATAATGGTGAACCTGGTCCATCTCGCAAAAGATAATGTAGGCCTACCGAAGTGCAAAGTGTTGACTCTAATAAACTTAGGATGAGAGAATTGGACGACCTTTATGTTGAATTCTGTTGAATTTTGTACATATCTAAGGAAAACAAAAGATAATACAACAATAATTAATGTTGGACTCACATGTGCGCCCATAGAGACAATTTAAAGCCTATGTGCTATGGACGCACATGTGCGTCCGCTTTATCGGCGTAACTTTACTATTCGACTCAAGCCTAATATTTTTACAGACAACGACGTTGTTTTACATTCTACTGTTAAATGTTGAATACAGGTAAACATACTGTGACTAAATAGGTTAGGTTAGAACCTTTTAGGTATTTTTTTATTATTATTTTTTGCATTTCTGTTAGCTCTAGGTTAGCCTAGAGTCGAATAGTAAAGTTGCGCCAAATATTACTGGATTAGTATGTGGAAAGGTTCAAAAATAAAAAATTAAGTAATTTCTACTCATTTAGGCTACAATAAAAAATAAAAGGCCAGCTGCTGCTCCTGGGATGGGAAATTCAGAATTTGCATAGCAGTAAACGTGTTATGTAAAGTTAACTTGCCAAAATTTTTGGGATATTTATAACCTACTTAAAAATATAATTTGCTTACATTTGTCTAATTCGTTTATCATTTGTAGACTCCGGTTCTTCTGAAGCCCGTTTCATTTTATAAATGCTTCTTTATAAACAATTTTTATTCTCAGAAATCTAAATCACTCTGCACTTTTATAACAGAACAATAATAATAATAACCCCGTAAAGATTCACTAAAATAAGTTATTTCCTTAGATTTAGAGAAGATAAACCACGACTACTTAAACTTTACTTTCTGCTATTTCAACTCTTCAACTTTCAGTTATCGGTACTTAGCATTTTAGCGCAGCCATTTTGAAAGTGCCAGTACAGCCGGTAGTTTCAGCACAGATAAAAGAACAATTAATTAATAGTTTCTTTTATCTGTGGTTTCAGTCATCTACGAGCTAACTGCTCAGTTGAGTTTTTTCCAGAGATAATAATACCAAGAGTTTTTTTCTTCTTGATGCCTATGGCCCTTGATTATACAATCAAAGCTATGGCAGGCTTGGAGTTAATCTATGTAGTCTCGTCGTACTCTAATTACATAGTTTAACTATGATTATCATTACTGTTTCATAATATACTATTGAAAATTTAAAAACTAACAATTTTTGGTTTTCTATATTTTTGTTGGTTCACATTTATTTGGAATAAACATTTATGTTAATCACATCACGTATATTATGTATTGAAAATTACATAATATATTGTTAGTAAAAGTGGGAATTGTAGTATTCTATATTTTGGGAAAAAGGACAATGTCATGTTATTGGCTTTTTCTCGCCAGGGGTCCTTCTGGCATTCCTAACAAAACCTGAAAATAGGTAGTACCAGAAATAATAATACCAAGAGGACCACGGAAGAAGCACCATGGTTAGAAAGACCAATTACGTTTTAAGTACTTATGAATCTGTGTTTAATATTCGTCGGAATAATATTCTTTTCCTAATTACACTCAAGAAATTGTTTAGCTACTTGTATATACAAATATCTTTAAGTTTTAAAATGTTATTTAGTGTGGGCCCAATTTCCTTAATTTTTTATTTAATTATCTGAAAACATTATTTCCTTGCATATTCAAACATTGGGCAGTCTAATATTATGTGCTCTAGCGTTTCGTTATGACCTGCCGTACAAAGAAGGCAGAGGGAGTAAAGTATTGTTTTGTTTGATATGACCTATTATTTGTAATTCCATGTTCAAATCCCAATCTACAGATATGGACTATCTCATGGCTTTTTAATTTGACGTTTTGAAACCAGGGGAACCTAGTTATTGTCTCTTCAATTTGTTAACACCATCCGCCTTTCATTGTCGTTTGGCAGGGCCGGCGAATAGAAGGGCTCAGCCACTCCTTTAAAGTTTAGCAAACGCCGCCGTTGCCGGTGAGGGGAGGGGACGTTGACCGCGTGACGTCATAGGGTTGTTAGCCGCGCTTATTCACTAGTGCAGCCTGGGCTTTTCCCAATGAATTTCCAAATGTTGTTTGTTTGATTCAGTGTCACTGAATCAACAATCAAGTTCATTGTGTGCGTTTTGTATGAGCGTTGTCTATCTTTAGTGTTTAAGTATGTTATTGTCTAATAATTCGTTAAAGTAATAATGTCGCTCAGTTTAAAAACAAATTAGTTTTTAAGCTTTAATTATATACGTAAACGATTTAGTATTGTAGAATCGCATTGAAACATGAGCTGTGCTATTTTTAATTGCGGAAATACCTAAAGCAACACCAAGGGTTGTGACGTAGGTGTTATTTACCACCGATTCCCAATTGATAGTGATATTTCAAAGCAATGGGTTATCAAGTGCTACAGGAAAGACAGTATTGAGTATTAACATGAAAATGCTCGTATTTGTAGTAATCACTTCTTACCTACTGATTATTAAGATGATATGAAAAACCACCTTTTAGGACTTCCATTGAAAAGAGTACTAAATAAATCTGCAATTTCTTCTCAAAATCTGCCCAATGATAGTACACTAAGTCAAACCTATGTACTTAAAGCAGACAGGAGCAGAATTAGAGACGTCAGAGCTTCAGCTATTGTAAGGTTGGCAGAGTTAAGTCCTAAAAAAAACTGGCTATTTGTACTGAGGATATTGACAATTCCAGAGAACGTGAAACTGAGGAAAATGAAGAACTAACGAGCTTAATCTGTTGTAAATATTGTAAACGTAAATCCGAGTTTATTGAATCATTACAAAATGAAATAGTGGGCTTGAAATCGCAGCTAAAATGTCTAAAACGGAAAAATAAAATTTTTGTTAACAGAATGTTAAGACAGTCTAATTGCTACAAACGGTTTAACAACACGATCAAACGTTTACGAAATGAAATATGCGTTTTAAAGGAGCATAAAAACCAAGTAGTTCTAACCAAATGGGCCAAGCAAACTATGACTCCAACGCAGATAAAGGCTATGGAGTGACGACATATCTTGTTGTGTAATGATAAGGGCTCTGTCTCCAAAATCTTATGATTTCTGGAGGGAAAAATTGAAATTTCCTCTTCCATCAGCCACAACCTTGAGAAGATGGTGCGCAAAGTTCACATACTTTCCAGGTATTCTAAGGAATGTACTATGTCTAATTAAAAAAAGGTTTGATGAACTATCCGATTTTGACAAGCTGTGTGTAATCAATTTTGATGAAATGCATATTGATAGTAGTGTTGTTTATGACTCAGCCATGGACGAAATACTTGGTCCCTCATCTAAAGTGCAAGTTGTATTAATAAGAGGTCTTCTATCGAGCTGGAAACAACCTATTTACTTTGAGTTTGACACTGCTATCGATACACCATTGCTCATGACAATAATAAAAGCCGTAGAGTCATCTGGATTGTTAGTTACCTCCATAGTGTCAGATATGGGAGGGAGCAATTATCTATCTTTGTGGTCTTCTTTGCAGATTTCTGAGAGTAAAACTTTTTTTGCCCACCCAAATGACTCAGAGAGGCAAGTTTTTGTTTTTGCTGATATGCCTCATTATTTTAAACTGCTTCGCAACCACTTTCTTGACAGTGGTCTTATCTTGGGAAACGGCACTAAATTAGATTCATCAATTTTAAGAGATGTTTTAGAGAAGGACTGTGGTGAAATAAAGTTGTGCCATAATATGAATCCAGCTTATCTGATTGTGAAAGGTAATGATAGACAAAACGTTGGACCTGCAAAAGCAGTTTTTTCAAGAACAACAGCGAAAGCAATCGCATCACTTATTGGAAACTTCCAAGCTTCCAACTTCTTTGAACTGATGGATAATTTTTACGACATTATGAATTCAAGAAGTCAACATGCTGATCCAGCGCATCCTCTTAAAGTTGCTTTTGGTGTACCTGAACATGCAGAAGAACAATATCTTATACTAAACCAAGTTGAATATGTAGTATCGCGAATGAGAGTGAAAGGGAAACCTAAAATGCTTCCATTCCAGAAAGGCATGTTAGTATCAATAAAATCTTTGAGAGACATGTTTGAACAGCTTCAGGTGGTCTATGGCATTAAATATATAATTACTGCTCGTCTTACTCAAGATGCTCTTTAAAGTTTGTTTAGCCAGCTTCGTGGGCTAGGACGTTTTCATGACCACCCTTGCCCACCAGATGTTAGAACACTTATGATATCAAACAAAATGCCTATTATTTCAAGGAAGACAAACATTACGCCAACTGAGGAGATATGTAATGAAATTCCAGCATATTTGACCTCGGACTTACTCCAAATGGCATTTACAACAGAGGAAATAGGATCCATGCAATCAAGTAATACAGGGAGCAATGCAGACGCCAAATTATTGGAGGAGGATATAACAGTGCCAGGTAATTATTAATCATGCTCACCCATACGACGTGAATTTATTTTGTAAAATATTTACGTCACAAAACAGTTTTTAACACATTTCACGTAATTTGTAAAGTAAATAAAAATAGTGCTTTTATTAATGCGACGCTGAATTTGAAAACGGTTTTCATAATAACTTTTCAACATGCAATATGAAAAAATGATCGTTAAATTAAATAGTTACACAGTTGAAACATAGTTTAAATAGTTGAAAAATACAATAATTATTTATATATGATTTACAACAAACTTTCATATAAAATTAGTATTTTTTAAAAATAAATAAGGGTGTATATATTGATATAAGTACTTTTTAATAACTTTTTTTCTAAAACTTTCATGAATAAATAGTTAAGTTAAAAATGTTTTATAGTTGACTATTTTTTACTTAGTAAATTCATAGTCTCATTAAAATTATATTGAATTGGTTTTTAATATTTTTAAATTGTGATATTAAAGTATTTTTTTATAAAGCAATGCAATTATTTATGACATAGTTTTATGTATAAAAAACATATTTGTATATTGGTATAGTTTTACAGAAGATCAGATGTCGAGGGCAAAATTACATGGGCTGAGGAAGAAGGAGTTAAGTACATCGCGGGCTATGTTGCTTTCCGTGTTCAGGAAATTGACCCTAGCTTTGGAAGAATTACAAAATTCGCTCCAAATGCGGATGGAGGGGAGCCATCTTGGATACGAACTCTATCATATGGCTGCCTTACTGAACCAAGTGACCAGTGGTTTAGTTTAGTAAAAGAATTTGAAAAGGTGTTTTTAGAACTACATGGTCCTCTATTAATGTTTAATCGAGAACCGGGAATAGTGAAATTGTTAAAAAAAAAATAGGCTGCATTCGCTATTCCCCAGAGTATGTAAAGAAGCCATTAACGTGTATGCAAGACTTAGAACATTTATTAGAATAAGATAAGTTAATAGAAACAAATGTAGTGAGAGAAAACAGATGAAAAAATCTATCAAATGGTTAAGATCCAAGAAGTAAACGATTTGTTGTGTTTTCACTTATTTTACCTTTTCTAGGTTCATTAGTATTCAATTAAAGTATTATTTATTGATTGTTGAAAGTCTATAATATCAAAGAGGACGCCACTAGGGGTAGATAGGTATAATGGGGGTCATTAAGTATTAAATACATGCTGCCGACTAATGCAAAGCAGTGGTG
Source organism: Philaenus spumarius (assembly GCA_018207615.1). Lineage (NCBI taxonomy): Eukaryota > Metazoa > Arthropoda > Insecta > Hemiptera > Aphrophoridae > Philaenus > Philaenus spumarius. The sequence continues at coordinate 56,956 of JAGFPH010001725.1, forward strand.
GTTTTATGGTAGTGCGGCAAGAGTAACAACCCTGTGACGTCACAGCGTAGAACCGGCTGGCAGCACGTATCAAGACGGAGTGGCTGAGCCCTTATACTAGCGATTCTCGCCGGCCCTGGTCGTTTGGTACGCCTGTTCAGTTGGACTGTAGCGTAGTGTGATATTTTTTGAAATGCCTTGAAATCTGCATAGGTTATGTGTAGGTCGATTAGTTCTATGCCAATTAGAATCACTTCATTAGCAAGTCTGTCCACGAAATTATTACCGAATTTCCATGTAGGAAAAAAAATGAGCTATTGCAGTGGCCCTTATGGTAAGACCCAAGGTCGGGTATAGCAAATGAGCACCGATCATGGTCCCCAGAACACGTTTTGGGGTGTCATTAAAAATCATATATATAAATAAATATATATATGTATATATGTGTTCGCAATCTAGCGGCTGCATTTTAAGTCCGATTTGGTTCAAAATTGGTACACATGTTGGTTGTCTATGTGGCTCATACGAGTTCGTTAGCCAAAAAAAATCCAACAACCGGAAGTACGTTTTTTGACCGGAAGTAACTATTTTTTGGGATGTTTACTACTAAAATTAAAATTTTTAGAATTTTTTCTAAAAATATTAATGTAGGTTATTCTGCACATTTCGTTTCTTTATGCGACCTTATAGCTCGCTTGGTTCCCCCAAAATCGACCAAAACGTAAAATAACATAAAAGTACCCGGTTCGAAGCCAAGTGGTGCAAACTCGCGAGACCACTGGGCGCAATCAAATTCTACTAATATATTGCGTACACACAGACAGCTGTTCAACGCCTTCGTGAATAGACCTATTTCCTAAATTGTTGGTTGAAACCCTAAAACATAGGCCTATAAACTTAATTTTGGAAATTCGCTTAACTCACGTCAGCGGTCCAGCTGCGTGGTCGAATTATTTTATACTATACCACAACCACAATGCTTGGGAATCCAGTTATAGTTGAGGAGTTTAGTGTTTCCACTTTACGTCGAACAGTATTAATTTAATAAAGTTACATATTACATTTAAGATTATTTCATTGTTTACTTTAACATTTATTACTCATTGTCTGCAGACATTTTTTTTAATCCTTTCAATTCGCTTGACGTAGAACTTAATAGAACATGTTCCGGTTCTAGCTAAGTTATGGTACGTCAAACTAGGTTTTCATCAACTGAATAGATTTCCTTCCTCTTCTCTTAACTCTTAAGGCCTGGTTCTTTGGCTTATATGTAGCCCTTAATGTACCCTACCATATGCAAAAACCGCAACTTTCTAAAAATTCTCGTTTAGCTAATAATAATAACTAATTGGCCAAAAAGGGGGTTGTTTTTCAAAAGAAATTTAATCCTTTTTCGTACATCTATACAGGCCTAATTGACGTGTTTGGTGCAAATTTGTTCGAAATCGATCGAATACTTTTCTCTCTAGCTAATAATAATAATAATACTATTTATTAGTTAATCTCCTACTTTAATATTACCTCTCCTACCCCTCCTACAATTATGAAGTCTCAGTAAATCTGTTTAATAATTTAAATAATTCGACCACGCAGCTGGACCGCTGACGTGAGTTGAGCAAATTTCCAAAATTAAGTTTATATGCCTATGTTTTATGGTTTCAACCAACAATTTGGGAAATAAGTCTACTCACGAAGGCGTTGAACAGCTGTCTGTGTGTACGCAATGCGTAATATCATTGTATTTGGATAACCTAATAGAACTCCGATCCAATGCAATATTTTGTTCACTGGAAATTCGACTTTTTTGGCGCTATCTATTGGGGAAACGAAGGAAGCTGGTTGGAAACACCAATGCTTACAATGCTTTCTCCCTAGCGCTACCTCGCGGCGCGATCATGTACTATTTTCGCGAACACCTTTTTTCCGGCACACAACCCCCGTATGGATGCAAGATCTATTTATTATTCATGATCTATGGTAATATATTAGTAGAATTTGTCTGCGCCTAGTGGCCTCACGAGTTTGCACCACTTGGCTACGAACCGGGTACTTTTATGGTATTTTACGTTTTGATCGATTTTGGGGGAACCAAGCGAGCTATAAGGCCGCGTAAAAAAACAAAATGTGCAGAATAACATCTTACATTTTTATTTAGAAGAAACTTTAAAAAAAAATCATTCTCGTAGAAAAAATCTAAAAAAGTAGTTACTTCCGGTGAAAAAACGTACTTTTGGATGTTGGATTTTTTTGGTTAACGAACTCGTCCGAGCCACATAGACAACCAACATGTGTACCAAATTTGAACCAAATCGGACTTAAAATGCGGCCGCTAGAGTGCGAACACATTTATATATACCTATATATATATGATTTTTAATGACACCCCAAAACGTGTTCTGGGGACCATGATCGGTGCTCATTTGCTACTCCCGACCCTGGGTCTTACCATAAGGGCCACTGCAATAGCTCATTTTTCCTATGGAAATTCGCTAATAATATGTTTGTGAGAAAGTATGTGCCAGTTCCTCGTACCGTTTAGTTAATTAAAGGTATTTTGATTTGAAGAACAGCGCATAGCACTGCGATTGACAAAACTATTTGAAGTTCTCACAAAATATTGCATTGGTTGATGGATTTAATCAATGGCCAAACCTTCTATTACTTCTAATATTAAGCGGGAAAGTTGACAGGGGCCAAAGGTTTGACGTCTTTTGACTCTTTTGTTGTGACTGAAGGTTAGAAACTTAGGTTGAAGTTGTATCAAAGAATATAATAGTTGGTAATAGATAAAACTGACAATCCTTGGCCTTATTATTTTGTTGTTTTGTGGGATTTGCTTTGTTTTTTAATAATGGATTTCATCAGACGTAGAAGGAAACAAATAAAACCTGAACCTGGTTCAATATCAGAGTTATATCCTCATGACTTACAAATGTATAATGCTCCACCTGAAGGAGACATTACTCTAATGGAATTTGAACAACTGGCAATGGATAGATTAAAAGGCAAGTTCATTTTTGTTAGTACATTTAGTAGGCTACTGGAGAAAATATAATATTGATGTTATTAATTTGTAGTATAAACCTATCTTAAGTTAAGAACTATGGCAAATACTTTTTTATCACAGCTGGTTGCAACTAAAAATAAAATAAACAACTAAACTAAGTAGTGGTATTCTACAATTTTCCTGGAACTACTGTGTAAATAAGTCTGTTTTACTACCATAATAACTTTGGGAGTTGGGTGGGAAATATTAGGTACAGGGCTAAATTTTTTATTGAATATTCGGCACAAGTGTACATTACGTCCCTACGCCATACTGCGGCAGAGGTAAATGCAACAAAATGCTGTAATATGTAATTAATTGTAATGTTCAATTCTATTTCTAAACGTCTTAAATAAATGAAAACAGAAAATATGTTAAACAATATTACTAAATGTAATTAATTAGGCCCATAAACAGAAAATAAAACACTCAATTCACAACTTATTTAACTCGGGACATATTAGATGTATATGTCCTGTATCTATATTTTCAATGACTTCGGACTGCACATACAAATTTATATAAACACGATTGCCGGACTCCGCTATTCTTACAACTTAACATTACTTAATAAAATATATATAATTATCACAAAACAGAAACACACACAATTTTCATTTTATAAAATTCTGTAATACATAAATAATACATAATGTTTACCGTATTTTACAACAAACTACGGATATTTTATATACTTCGATGTTCATAATTTGATAAATTGAATCAATCCGATATGTATAAAAATTACTCGGATGTTTGTTTAATCGATGAAAATAAAAACCCTGAAGTTCTAACCTACAATCTCTAGTCACAGTATGTTTCCACTTTTTAAACATATATAAGTTAGTAACATAAATTCTGTTGTCTTGTATAGCAGAAATAAAAGCATTAAAAAAAATTAGGTCTGCGTCGGACTAGACGGTGGAAGTTATACTTCTTTGGCCATTCGTATATTCGTATTCTTTCCTATAATTTTTGAGAAAAAAAATGTCCAAGCCGGGGATCGAACCAGGGATTCTAGTGTGGAAGTCGAGTGCGTTAACCACTCACCCACCGAGACTCTTGAGGTATCTCTTGTAGAGAAAAGGTATTAAAAAGACACTTTCCGGATTTTACTCCTAATGCGTGACGCGGTTTCTCGACTGACACCCCATCCCGATTACAACGGGCGCAAAGAAGTATAACTTCAAAATATAAGCCTGAAGTTCTAACTTATAGTCACAGAATGTTTACCTGCATTCAACATTCAGTAGAATGAGCTTAGGTTGGCACCGTCACTAGGTTACTATATTTTATAAAAAAAGGTCGTCATTTGCAAACATATCAGCTGATTGTCATACAGTAAATTTACATAGAATATTCTATAGGCTATCTCTTCATACATCAGCTGATTGTCGTACAGTAAATTTACACAGAATATTCTATAGGCTATCTCTTCATACAAGTTTAAAAACTTATGTGCTAGGCCTACTTTAAGGCAAAGCATCTTTATATAGTCACCTGAAAATTATTTATCTCACAGGCTGCAGGCATTAAACCTTGTACATCACAAGGTTGACTTTTCATAAATAAAATCAAAGAAAGGTAAAGTAATACCTAATTTTAAGACCTAGGCCTATAGAATAAAATATTTAATCTAGGCATAACTGGAAAATGGAGTTTTTAGTTTGTGTAGCTTTGTTATTAATTTATTTTAAACCATTTTGTTTTTAGTGTTGAGAGTCCTGGAACATGTAAATTTAAAAGGTCTTGCAAAATCATCAAGTGAATATAAGTTAGCAGTGGTTGAGGAATTAAAAAAACAAGAACTAAAATTATTTGTCCGTATGGTAAGTAAACACTATTTCTCAACAAATAATGATTTGCTGATGTCGGCATCAGAAGCACGAAGCGATAGAGACACAAAGTGGAGGCAAGTAATTGCAATCGCTCCATCCATCTGTAAATTATTCTTGTCATGGGGCAATATAATACAGAGGTCAAAAAAATTTAACTATATTTTACCGAATGACCTTTCTGACCTAGACCTAGGCCTAAATGTTTGTTATTTTTTAAAACAACAAGTATAGAACTCTTTTTCTATAACTAATCTGTAGGCTATAGTATTTTTAATTAAAATGTATGTTTAATTTAATTTCTTGAAGAGAAGTATGTAAGAAGTCCCAACTAATTTTCTGGAAATAACTGGGTTAGTTATTAATACGTGTTATAATAATAATAATTGTCGATGTGTTACTTAAAAATGTGCTTCACTTTTGGAAGCTAGGTTTATAATGTAAGCTTAACTATTCAAATAATAAATCTTTTTTTTTAACAAGTTAAAGTTTGTTCAAGCCAATTATATTACTTGGTTGATTACAGTGTGTTGATCAGTTATTGTATTAGAGCACTTTATGAATAATAGGCCTATTAATTACTTATTGATCTATTAAACTTTCTACTAGCCTATATATACAACTCTTAATCACGGGTTTTCTGATTCTGGCCTTAAAATGTGCAATTTGCAAATGTACAATTTAAAATCAAACGAGACAATTAGCTCTATATGTTAGGCTTCTTTAAAACTACAAAACAGACATAGCCTAGGTAATTTTAAAATGTTTATAGAGTTTATTTTATTTAGGTACTGTTCAAATAGTTTAAAAAAATGTTCAAACTCAATTTAGATCTTAATTGTTGAAAAGAATCAAGGTTGGATATTACCTCTGGCTGTCTTCAAATTGAAAGCAATGCCTCTTGTGTTATGTTTATTTATTCTGGCTGTTATGTTATTAGAATTGTATTTACTTTCTGAATGTTAATATTTAACTTTTCTCATAAACTTTTTAATACTGCAGGATGGAAAATAATACATCTGAACTATATGAAATCTGTAGTAATAATGCCCCTAGTGGTTTTATTAAATTTTCAACAATCCCGGGCTACTATGGGACACTGCCATTGCTTGTATATTTTCGAACACTCATTTAGCGTAAGGCACTGAGTTGACACAAATGTTAGTATTTTCGTGATAAGTTTTAATGTTATCGTATATCTTGCAATATTATAAGATTTTGTTCATTTTCGCCGTTGAAAACAGTTTTTAAAATGATTTGAATTAAGAAATATTCACTGTATACAGTGTATGTTTTTATCAGTCACTGATTAGACACCAATGAAATTCGATATATCGCCGCCAGTACGCACTGTTCACTTTCGCTTTCACATCGAAAATATCATATTTTAATGCTGTACAAATAGTTTTGTTTTTAAACTACTTTACATTTCAATCACTTTGTTTTTTTAATTTATTAACATACAATACTATTTTGAGTTTAATAAAACTAATTACCGGTACCTAAACATGAAATAACTACACGTAAAAATAGTGAAAAGGTTCTTATTTAATTGCTTTAGTTTAGGTTACAATCAACTGTTGTTGATTTTTTAATGTTATGTTTTATATTTTAAATAAACAAAAGGTACCGGTAAGTCGAATTTAAAAGAAAGGTAGGTTTAGGTTTAATTTAGTTGTTCGATTTCTAAGATTACAAAATTATTTAATTTCTAAACTGGTTATTTTTGTTAAGCAAATTTTTGAGGTTAGCTCCTAGCCTATCTGATAAATTGGCGAATCTTACATTTCACTGTTCTTTTTATTTAAAAACCAGAACCTTATATACAAAATTAATCCTTGATCGTTATTCAGTTGGTCTAAAATGTTACAGTGTATTTATTGCAATGCACATAGTAAGATTTTTGAAAAATAGTGTTGTAAAGCTTATAATTTGTAATTGCTATTTGATGTCTTAAAAAGACAACATCTCTCCGTTGTTCGTATGGTTGAATTTCAGGTGGTTGAACGCTTCCGCTCTAAAAATGTATTTCTCAGTTAATCACATGAATAATAGGTAACCCAAAGGGAGTTTAAGTTTTGAAGAAGTTGCATGAAAAAAAGTTATTTTTAACCCTAGAAAGGTAATGATGCGAATTTCTTACGCATATGACGTCACGAAACAACGCCCCGCCTACGGGAAAGGAAGGATAAGTGCCTCCTCTCATATATGCTATCTCTAGTTAGTCTGCCCTTAGCCTGTGTTGTGATCGAACATTCTGTGTATTTCTTCGTACCTTCAAAATTAATTTCTTAGAAGACGGTGAGTAAATTTTACGCATGTTTACCCATTGGTATTATTTTATATGCAAACTTTTTCCGCATACTTACCTATGCTGTCTATTATATGCGGTAAATTTTCGCATATCTACCAATAGTGTACTTTTAAATTAATTAAGTTTTTAGTGTAACACTGCATACAATTTGTATTATGGTCAATTTTGGCCCCAATTAAAAAAATACACTATTGGTAAGTTAGTACAACAAGTGTTGTACCTTTGTTCCAGGCCACTATGGATGACGGAAACCTCTCAAAATACGAAGATGAAATACTTCGCTTGATTGAAGAAACATCTGATGACATTGACTTAGAGGAACACCCTATGAAGAAGATGAGGATTTTGAGTCTGACGTCTACAACAGTGACGACGATCCTACTTGGGAGGCAAAAGATCCTAAAGGTGACCAAGATTACATAGCAGAAAGACTACAAGAAGATATTAGACAAACCATTAAAGAAAAAAAAAACGTTTAGAAGACACACAGAAAAATAAGAATGAACAACCTAGCACATCTAAGAAAAGAAAAATAATAGAAGGCGGAAATTATGTTCCTAAAGAAGACGGTGAAGAAAACACAATTTCTAAGATACTAAATTTCCCTGGAGAAACAATGAAAGTTGTATTTAACAAAGGTAACAATGAATATGTTTGGAGTTGTGAAAGCCAGGTGAAAACTGGGAAAATACCTAGAAAGAACATTGTTATATTAGACCAGGTTCTACTCCTGAAGCTCGAGATAAACTTGAACCCTTATCATGCTTCAAACTTTTCTTTACGGATGTCATATTTGATACAATTTTAACTCACACAAATAGTGAAATCGTACGACAAAGGCAAAACTACAAGGAATATAGTAGCCCTACACTTGCAGATGTAAGACTACCAGAGCTCATTGCTTTTACCTTCAAAGCCTAATAAGTAAGGTATAAAAATACTAATGATGTGAGATAATAGTTCCAAATACTTGGTGAGTGCAATGCCATATCTGGGAAAAGGCACAACGAACCAGCAGCTAACCACTTTGTAAAAAAATTAACAGCTTCTATCACGGGATCCAATCGAAATGTATCAATGGATAACTGGTTTTTTAGTGTTCGTTTGATTGAAAACATGCTCAAGGAGGACGAACCGACTGTTTTTGGAACGATTAGGAGAAACAAGCCCCATTTCCCACCTGATTTCACTGACAAGAAGTTTCAAAACAGAGGTCCAAACTCATCTATTTTCTTGTTTCACGACGATGTAACTGCAGTTTTCTTTATGCCTATGAAAAACAAGGTTGTCCTACTGATTTCAACCTTGTATGGTGAAAAGTCTATTAACAGCAAAACCAACAAACCAGAAGTGATAATGACTTACAACTCATCAAAAGGTGCTGTAGACAGCTTCGACTAATGCTATGAACCACGGTAGGAAGACAAAGAGATAGAGTATGTGTTTCTTCTACAACATGATGAACATTGTGTCCATCAACAGTTTCGTTATATACTTTCGCAACTATTTTAGAAGAAACAAAGGTGTTAAACTTGTAATCAATCAGCAAAATTTCATGCTCACCCTCCATAGACAGATGTGCAAAGAATGGCAAAAAATCAGGCTTCAAAAGAGTACCATCACCAAATCTTTGAAGACATCTTTAAACTCTGTTCTGAATGTTGTCGCAGTTACTTCAAAAGATGTTCCCCAAGAATAAGGGCCTAGGAAATACTGCAGCGAGTGGATGCTCCTACACCAAAAGCCGACACACCACAACCTACTGTATTTTCTGCAATAAAGCTGTTTGTGGAGAACATCAGGTGAAATTATGCCGTAACTGTGCTGAAAGCTTCAAGAACAAGAACCACTAATGGTGGACAGTGAAAAGTATACGTATTCATTTTGTTAAAACTGATTACCTTAATATATACTTGTAAATGAGTTATACACTTTTTATAATGTATACTTGTAATTGTATACTTATAAAATTGTTTATTTAGTTGTCAATTTTACTAATAATCTTTAGAATTTTACAAATTTGAATATTTTGTTTTAGAATAGTAAATGTTTAAAATAGCTAAATGTTAATACGAATTCATAATATTTCAAAAAAATTACTTTATATACCGTACTATTTAGGAAACTATTGATATACTGTATTTTCAATAATTTTACCTGAGTAAAAAACATTTTAAATTAAAAACATTCATTAAAACTTTTGCGAAAATCATACTTATAACAATTAATTATATCTTAGTTATTATTTTATCATCATTCATTTTTCTATAAATAATACAATATATTATTATTATTATTATTGTGTATAATTTATGTTTTTGGAAATGTAGTTACATTTATTTATTACAATAATCCTAAAACAACCTTATGTGGGTAAATTTTTCGCATGTTTACCCATGATATGGTGCAAAAACAGTTTACCTTTCTAGGGTTAAAACACCATTTACGTGTTTAGGCAATGTTTCTAGAAAATTTCAAAGGTTACCCCTACATTAAAACCTAAATTTCCTCCATATGTAATTTGACTACGCATGATTCAAAACATATTTGTATTTTTAGGCGAGTATAAAAATTAGGAATAAGTATATAAATAAAAATAATGTTAGTTAATACATATCATATGGTTGTGGAATGGCTTATTTTTATTAACTAATTTATTTGACAAGTTCCTGATTCTTTTGCTTTTATTTTGTTTGCAGATTTCTGGACAGGGAACTGGCGAGAAAGAAGCTGATTTTGCAGCTAGGAGGGTAGATCATATTTCTCATTTTATTTTACGCCTTGCATATTGTCGCTCAGAAAATTTACGTCGTTGGTTCATTGCCAGAGAAGTAGAATTATTTCGTTTGAGATGGTCATGCCTTACTGAAGCAGGGCAAGCTGCTTTTATAAATATTAACAATTTAGACTACAAACCAGTAAGTAATTTTATCAATAAGCATTTTCAATAAAATATACCTAGTGAAAAAATTAACGTCATAATCTGATCAATATTGGAGATCTAGATTAAGATAAAAAGTTTTCATTAAATAAACCAGCAGTCATTTATAATTTTTGGCACATCGGGATTCCAGATTTTTGGGGCTGTAAATCTCTAAATACCCATTTAAAAACTTAAAGAAACTTTAAAAATTGTTATTTGTTTTTTTACTAGGCATGTTAAATAATTAACTAGACAAACTGCAAGAGCAGGAAAACTACTGATGAACTAGATGAAAATTCTGAGGATCAAATTGGCATCCTTCGGAACAAATTTAATCGGCTGTTTGAAAGAAATACAAACTAATATAAGCTCTTTTACATGCTTTTCTCCAACTCACGACCGTCCATCGTCTCGGGCTGCTCCGTATAGCACATCGCGTTACAACTGCGTTCTCGCATACTTATATTAACCAAAAAATTATTAACCCTCAGATGGAGGGGAGGGGGTGTGTGGCCCTGAAACCAAAAATTTTTGGAAAAATCCAATTTATGACTATAACTAAAAAGTAAAAAATAAAATAATATATTTTTTTTTTTTAAACCTGTTTTCCTATCATGAATAACATAACTTGACTCAAACTAAAAAATAAATATAAAACACAGATAAAATTAATTCTTCCTCAGCGAATCTGATATTGTAATGAGACTTGATAGCTTACAATCTGTTTACTTTTCACAAAATAAACACACCCAAAAAGCATGGGGCGTACTCTTGCGAAGTTCCGAAAACATCACGGTAAATTACAACTTTCAAAGCAACCATTAAAAAAATTGCTTACATCTCATTAATCTCTTGAGTTATTGCTGTTTGAACGCAACGTGTTACAGTGTATGTGGTGATTTTTACAATATCTGATTTACAAGAACAAAGTGAAATGGGATAAAACATTATGAAATTGTTTGATTTTTTCTCGCAAGTAGTATTACAAACGGTTTACTTGATTCAAAAGTGGTCACTAATCAATTAAAAATAACCCTCGACCAGGAAAGCGTTTGACCTCAAATGTGAAACATAAAGCATTCAACTGTTGCCTTACCAAGTCAATAAAACTTGAGAAGAGGTTGAAATCACAATTGGATCAAGTCATCGATATTTGAATAAAGAAATTGAACATGCATCGAGATGATGGCCTTAGAGCAGAAGTAACATCTTGTGATTGTTTGCCAAAACTCCTTGAACAAGCCAAGGATGATGAAACAATCATTCAAAGGATCATCACTGGAGAGAAGAGTTGGGTTTATGGCTACAACTTTAAAAAGAAAATTCAGTCACTATAATGGATTGAAAAATGATCTCCACACAATAAAAAGCATATCTTTATCCTCTGTCATGGCGCTGCTTTGTTTTTTTTTAATGGAGTTGAGAATTTTGAATTTTTGCCTCAAAGTAAAAAAGTCAACAATTAGTACTACAAACGTGTTTTGAAAGATTTGAAATTTGTAGTAAGAGACCATAGTTATAGCTTCTTTACAACTCATGGTTCCTTTCACCGTGAGTGTTTTGTGCGCAAAAATCAGACGATTGTCCCTCTCCAGTCTTTCTACTACCTAAATCTACTACACTGCAATCTTTTTGTTCCCAAAATTACAATAAGTGCAGGCATCAGTTTGACACTATTGATGACAATAAGAAGAATTCGTCACTATGGCTTTCATTGTTTTCCAGGATTGCATAGTAAAGTGAAAATAAAGTATAGGAGTACTTTACTTTGTAGAGACAAAGAATAGTAAGCTGTAATTTAAAAAAAGTTATTTTTTTAACAGGCCTCGTATATACAATATGTTACAATTTATTAAAGTTATTGTCAATAAAAACCTAAAATCCATCCTAGAAACATAACATTTTTGTGTTTATTTTAAAATTCTTCATAGTTGGAAAATTGTGTCATTCGTCATTTTGCCATTAAATCCAAAATATATAATTTTTCTGAATTACATGATTGTTTTATTGGTTAAGTTTATACATTTCAAAAATTACAGACACCACAGTTGATACATTTATCTAGGCTCTCTACTTTTTTATTGCAGACTTAAATTTAGTAGCTCCAATAATCTATTTCTACCTTTTTCCAAGCAAATATAGGCTACTATCAACACCCAGCTTTAACATGGGATTTAAGTCATCATTTGTTTCAGATATCGCCAAGTGAACGGCAAGAGGTAATGGACTTATCAAGTGGTATGATTGTATCTGATGTACCATACTATCGTGTAATATTTACACAAGTGTTAGACTTGGTTCGTTCTAGAAGTACGTTTCTACAAAATGGCTTTGCTTATATTAAATGTAATGAAATTATTTCCGTCTTAGTATCATTGTTTCGAAATAAGCTGTCACATGAACTGATTGTAAGTATACAAATTTGGTTTCCCATTTTAATTATTTTAAATAAATATTTTTACAAAATAGTATACAACTTAAGTTTATTTAGGCTTGCACTGGGTTTAGGACGCAAAATGTATATGTTTACAAAGTAAACGTAAGTATTTGTAAATTTAGTTTTATTAAAATCATCTTGGATAAATAAAACACAAAGGATTTCAATACTATAGATCGAAGGTCAGGTTTTGTGTGTGGCCTGATGCAAGATCAAAAATATACTACTTCACTTTATCTTTATTTTTAACTAACGAAACTCTTTCCGAGATGGGCTTAAAACTTTTATATTGTTTACACCTTCCAAATCTAGTTAAGTTAAAAATATCAATAGTAAAGAATATTATGCATGTAGTCTATGTATCAGCTGTTCTAAGTTTTAGAATAGTCCGGTTTATCGTGTCTGGAATTACAGTTTTTGAGAAATTAGCTGAAAACATTGAAAATTCTTTGAACAAAACAGCTTCTAAGTTCGAGTTTTATTCTGTAGCTCCAGTCAAAAGCATAGCTGTAACAGACACTGTTCTGTTATGCATTTTTGTCAGAGGTATTGAAAAAGGCTTCAGTATTACTGTGCCAATGGCTGTCCTATATCCCACGCAAGGATGTGACTTATTCAAAGCTTTTTCCTAAACTTTAGACAGATTCAATACTTTCAGTATTGTAGGCAAGGAAGAAGGTCTTTCTGTTCTAATTCGAAATGAAGCAAATTCTTGAGAGATATGTATTCTGCATCAAGAAAATTTGTGCGTGAAAAATGTTTGTTTTAAGGAAGTAATAAAATACATTATAAGTCGACGTCCGGTAGCCATAAGGTGCGCTGACTGTTTTGTTTTAAATGTGTTTTGTTTTATGTGTTTGTTTTTTTAACTAAATATGTTTTGACAACCTCTAATCAACAAACGATTTTCTGATGATGCGTCAAAGAAGAAACAAAAGAGGTCATTGACGGAAAAATAAAACCTTATGTACTTTATTGTATGTATATAACTATTTCATTCGATCTCAAGGATTGGTCCACAAAAAATGTCAATCCTTCCTCGGTGATATGGATGCAGAGTATGGAGACATACACAAGTACAGTAGAGCGTCGATAATCCGAACGTCAATAATCCGAAACGTCAAAAATCCGAACACGTTCTGAGGCAGCCCCTGCAAAAATTTCGTTTTTGTAAATTCCAATTATTGCGTTGTTAAAAATTTCACAAAAATTTTCATCGCAGTTTGACATTATTACCTCTTTTTAAACACTTCTTAATACCTGCTCTCACACGCCCTCTGTCAGTATTTTCACTGTCACGCTAATAAGCTGCTTTAGCGCTAGCAGTAAACATACAGAAAGTTTATTCATTTCTCGTTGTGTAATCATTATAACAGTGTGTCGTACATACAGTAGTGTACTATACAGTATTTTTTTTTTATTTTTCGTGTGTGTTAACTACAATGTACAAGAATTTTAATTATGCACTGTACTGTAATTGAGAGTTACATGTGTAATCATGTTGGCCATACTGTGTACGTGCCGGTTCATCTAAATCATAATATTAAGTAGTCTAACATACTGTATTGTAATTGCATTACCGCTTGTACTGTTAAACCACTTTAATAGATTAAAGGGCATATATCGACTAAATGGGTTTTTTCTTAGTTTTTCAAAAATCCGAACAAATTGATAATCCGAACCCCCCTTGGTCCCAATTAGTTCGGATTTTCGACGCTCTACTGTAAATAGAAGTTTGTTACGTTTGTATGGCAAAAGTTCTTACATGAATGTTTGATCTTAAAGATGAAACTTCTCAGTTCAATAAAGGCAAGATAGTTCATCAATTAGGTAATCCTGAGTGGATCACCATGCGCCTTGATGACTAATTTTACCAAATAAAAGCGTTTAACCAAGTTTGAACTGGCAAACCCAGTAATAGTTTGTATCATATGGCACAAAATTATAAAATTTGGGGCCTAAAAATAACCACGTTTTCATTAAAAAAATCACACCTGTGTGATGTGTATTACCGCAAATGAAAGCAATCTAATGATTTAAATGATAAGCGATAGTACTGTACTTAGAAATAGAGTAAAACAGAAAATTAGGAAGCCTAAAATAAAATATTCCCACGTGCTATTCAATTCTAGTAAATCATCAGCAGTATAATGGCATGGTGTTAAGGGATTAGTTATTGGCAAAGTTCGCATTCCTAAACCTATATCTATCCCTCTAGGTGAATTAAATCGGTATTTTGTAGCGCCTCTTCCTTCAAATAATCAACCCATTAACAATTTAATATCTACATTTGCCATTGCAATACATTATCCCACATGCAACTAGTAGCTTCAATTACTCCACTGTCTGGGGTCAGAAATCGTCAAAGCTATTTGCAGACTGGGTAGTAACTGTTATTACAAAACTATGTAATACATTTTTAGAAAACAGTATATTTCTGAATGTGTGGAAATGTGCTTTGGTTCGCCCTATCAGCAAGACATTGAAACATTTCCTCATTTCAAAATGAAAATAATTCATTACATGCCCCAAGACAGCTTCGCGGAAACTTTGGTGAAACATCGTCAAGCTTAAATTTTAACAAGATTTAGGCCTAACGATCTGATTGGTGAAAATATTCCACGGAGTCATCTCAACTTTCAGAATGAGTAGATGTAAAAACATCTCTTTTTACTTTCAGAAAAAAGAATTATTTTCCAATTTGAACGTTATAAATAAATAGTCCACAATATATCTACATAATTCATTACTGTCCTATAATTTTAAGCAAAACCACAGTTAAAATTAGAAATATCAAAACCCAAACGTT
>JAGFPH010001725.1:93036-115426 GCA_018207615.1 Philaenus spumarius
GTAGCATTTTTGCGTGATCAATCTAAGCTACTCTTGCAATCATCTGTAATACTTAAACAAACCCTGTGTAGCTTATAGTTTGGGGACATGTTTACAACTTCAATCGTTATAATATCTTGTGAAGTTGATTTTCTTTAAATATGAGTTACAGAACTAATGTATGCTATAATAAGCGTTATAATATTTGCTTTGGGGTTACAAACTGTGTATAAATACAACCTTTTATCATCAATAATAAATATTTGTTTATACTAATTTGAAGAAGAGATATCTATTCGTTTGGTTATGGAAACATTCGTACATCTTCGTATAACATATAAACATTTTCAATTATTAATTTCTTCACTATAATATTAATATCTTTTAAATCATTTGATCTATCAATATGAAATAGAAAGCAATTAAAAGATAGTATTTTTATCTTTCTTTAAATATATAATAACGTATGTAGATAAAAATGTTTAACAAATAGGCCTACAGTTTTATAATCCTTATTATTGTACACATTTACCGAGTTAAAAATCCTCGTCAGAATAGTGAGATAGGCCTAGATAAGTATAACTTAATGTTGTTTTTAAATAGTTGGTTTTGTAAATAATGTATTTCTGATTAATTAATTTAGGTATTTCTGCATCTAATTAATCAGCCTGTGATGTTTCACGGAGGCTTACTAGTAATATTATATTTGTAAAATATTAAATACAAATGTTAAAGACAAGTTAAATAATAGCCTATCGTAATGAAACGGGTTAAATTCAAATTAGGTCTATAATATAAATTAAATTAGAAACATTGTAAAATGAATAAGGCTTTGAAAAGTTGTTAACTGTGTAAATAATATAATTATATGAGATGATTGCAACACTGGTTATAGCATAAACGATCAATGGTGGGGAGGGAGCAACCATATTGGTCAGAGGGCGTGGTGGGCTGGTCTAGTAATGGCTGCGGCAGTAGGGGGGAGCACGATGAATTCCCTCGCGAAACACTTCGAACACAGCGGGGTCCGAGCAACGACAGTTGCCGACACGAAAAATTCTGCGCTCCCTATATATATTATGTAACAACCAATGATTGAATTGAATTAAAATACAGTAAGCATTTTTAGTTGTTTTTTGTTTTTGTTTGCTTTAAGTTGGTCAATCTAACCTAAACATGCTGTTGGGTTGGGTTTGAAGAATGATAAACCGATTATAAATGCTAAGTAATGTTGCTATATGGTAATGAATGTAAACTTAAACAAACATGATGTGTTGCTAAGCTTTTTACACGAACAGCTGTTTTTGTGCGCTATGGTCTTGAGTCCATACAAAAGAGTCTGTTTAGTTTTTTTCAAAATTTGAAACTTTTTCGGGAAAATTTAAAAAATTTTCTTTACATAAAAACCTATTTCGGATTATTACGAATATTTTAAACAAAAAATAGCTAAATTGGTCCAGCCGTTCTCTAGTGGTGCCAACATTCACCATATTTAGTAGATTTATTACAAATCTCAGGCTTGGAACAAAAAATGTTGGGAAGGAAAAGACTAAAATGTCAAAGTAAAAAGTGTTTATTGTTTTAATAACAATAATGCATAGTAATATTACCAATGAATACACAACATTGATATTATAGCTATATCTCAGCCTTTGACTTCGTAGTACATTGTAATAAAATAGTACAAGCTCAGGTTAACTGTAAAACTTAAGGACCTATTGAGGTACGTAAACATAAAAGAATAAAAGCAAAGTGATTAAACATACCTTAAAACTGAATACTGAAAATAACTAGTAGAAACGTTCATTTAGTTGCAATCAAAGTATGCTAACTTAAATTGATGAAACCATTAATTTTAATTGTGTCAATCTAAGAATACAAGTTGTTCAGGAAACATTTTTTCTGCCACTGTAGTACTTCATTTAAAATAATTAATTGTGAATAATGATGAAATGAAGTGTAGAGTAAGAATAGTACGAAATACAACAAATGTGGCAGTAAATATTAACAATATATTATATGACAACCATATTTAAAATATTAAAAAAAAGACAAAATATGTAAAATTCAGGAAAAATCCCATATTATCCCAAAATCCCACAAGCAGCCAAATTATCCCATATTTGGGATAAAAATCCCACAAGTGGAAACACTGTGTACGGTGTAAGAGCGGCAGGCAGCGGGCCGGGAGGGTGGGTTCAGAGTGACGTCACGGATGCCTGAGTCTACTGCGCAGCCTACTCATGACCCCTACCATGTATTCTAGTACCCGTGGTACAACCAATGAACAGTTGTAAAAGTATTAAAAGACAATCACCAACATTAAGGTAATATCCAGCCAATTCTGATATAAATAGCCGGGGTTATAAATAGTTTTGAATCAGTAAAAGTTAATAGACTTGTATATAAATTCAAATTAAACCAATTTGACATAGTTTTTCTGAACATTTGAATTTTGGAACGTAATAGAAATTAATTTTAAATAATTAAGTTTGTAATATAGTTTTAAGTATAGCTTTAAAAGATTGCCTATTTAACAGCCAGGGATTCTTTAAACCCGAGAGAAAGAGATTTGTTTGAATAATTTATATGTCAGTATTAATTTTATGTTAAATACATCCAGAGGAGATACTATAAAAAATTTTAAAGATAATTCCATTTTAACCCTCAAAGTGGCAGACTGCAGTTTTGACTGCAGTCTCTCAGGGGCAACGCAACCCGCTCGAACCTTTGCGAGAATTTGCACAATCGATCATTATATCCACTTAAAATGATTTAATCGTAATAAAACCGGTACCGTTGGAAAGGTAATGAATTAAACTATAATTTTTGTATTTACAACTTTTTTGTAGAACACATATTTACATACGTAATCACTGTTTCAAAATTGTAGTACCTAAATCACCTATGATTCACGCGTCAATGAACGCCGTATACTGTCAAGACTTTGTCTCATTTTCAACGGTCTGCAATTCCTCACAGAAGTTATTTATGAAGAAGATCATTACAGCATTGAATTTAGCAGACGATTCTGTTTCAAACTGTGTCTTCAAATCACATGTTACTCTGAAAACAGCTGTTCTATAGGATATACGGTAAAAGCTTGTAATTGGTCATATATATTTGGCCAATACGCAAGCCTGTTTAGAATCGATTCTTACAGTCTTATTCGATATATCCCTAAAATGTACAATATATGGTTATAAACAGAAATCTTCACAGTTTTTATCTATGTAAAATTCTATACATTTAGATCTCATAGGTTGGTATAACAAAGCTTTACAAGTGAACACAATTCATCGAACGCCACCCGTCTAGTTGACTTCATTTGTTGACATTTGTTTTGTGTTATTTTATGGTTATTACAGTTTATAAAATAGTGTTATATTGTGTTTTAGTTATAAATAAATAAGTGTAGATTGTGTTTGAGTGAAATTAGGCTTATAACGGTGTTGTAATAAAATGGTAAGTTTATAAATAACATAGGCTATAGAAATAAGTTTTAGGTTATTGCCGATTTGAGGTTTTTGAATTTTCATTACAAAATGTAAAGTTATTTGAAACTGGGTAGAATGCTATTCGATTCTACATTTCATTCTCGAATTTTTGGTATAAAAAAAACATTGTTTGGTAAAAAATATCTTGGCCTAGGCTAGTCACTTGAAATTAGTCAAGATTTGCAGGTTATGTAGTAAAAACGTTCAAAATGTTATTTTGAACTAAAATTTGTGAAATTGAAATATATTTTTGCATATTTCTATTTAGAACTAAATTATAAAACTTTTGTGTATTTTGAAAAAAATTACAAAAATGTTTTACTATTTTTTATGTAGGCATAAAGTTCTTTTTTTTCCTTCCGTTTCTGAACATTTTTCGCTTTCTAAGCTAACAACTTTTACAATTTCAAAAGAAACTAATTTTTAGTGGCATATTTGAATTCTTTGAAGTTTCTTCTACAAAAAAGCTATGGAACACTTTTGGATTGGGGTTCATTTACTATTTTTGGCGAATTTTTAAAAATATGCTTGCAAAGCGCTATAAACGGGCTTTTCAATTTGAGCTTTAACCATGCCAGTTCTAGGGTTAAGTTAATTCTCAAAAGAGGAATGTTGTACCAAAATAAATAACTAAAACACATTGATTAAACATAAGAGTTTTGTTAAACAAAAAGGAGTCAGTTATTTATGGTTTTAACATTATAAAATTAGCTTACAACGTGTGGTATCTTTTGTTTTTTTAACAAGGAGGAGAAATTAATTACATTTAAAAAGAGTTATAGTTTGGTTACTGTAGCCCGTGCATCACTGAGGATGGCGACATTGTCGTTGAAACGCGTTTGAGGTTAGTAAACGTATTTATTGTGAGATTTTGTGTTCAGGTTTTATTTTAACTAAGTTACTTTCTCACAAGTCAAGCTCATTAGTTATTTATTTAAAAAGTAATATAGAAGGTTGGTGCCGACTTTTCAAAAAGTGAGGTTAAAACAAGCATAATAATAAAAAGAAATATCGTAGGAATTATGTTTAAATAAGATGTTGATTTAATATGAAAAGAAAATGTAATTAATGTCTTGTTGATGTTTGTATAACCGTATGTATGTACTAGTTTATAGAGGGAGCACAAAGTTCAATAGTTAACACACAAAGGTTGTAATACAAGTCAACTATTATATATTACGTTCATATTGAATTAACCTTTCTGAAGTTGGAAGTTTTTATAGAATTTTCAATATCAAAATTATTGAACATTCATGCGATGTAAAAATATTATTTATTTACTTTAATATGAAATAATCCCGTTTATTAAAATAACTCTAGTGATTGATTGTAGGTAGTGTTATGTTTTTTTATAACAATAATTATTCTAATAAATGGATATCAATATGTCTAATCTATTTTATAATTAATCTTCTTAATTTTGAGTTACATGGCATAAATTTGGTTATGAATTGAGGTTTATATCTAATTGCAGTATTTTCGTCTGACTCTGTATTTACATAGCCTTTCTGGCTCATGTAGTTGCAGATTTATAATGGCTGTCTGTTTACAATTTCACTTCAACCTTTCAGTACAAGATTATGCGATTTCAAAGCTTTGGATTTACAATAAAAAATGATTACGGAAATAAATAAATAATGTATTTATGTGGGTATTTGTGAGGTGTTATTTAGTATGTTATAATAGTTAGTAAGTGTTAGTGAAGTGTTGCATTCGTTTTTTAGTAACTTAATCTAAGTTGTTATCCTATCAGGTTTGATAATCTAATTTGTTCTATTGCATAATTTGTATACGTATTGTTTCTGATCTAAGAGTGGTTCTAGTTTGGTTTGTTTTGTTAAATCGTGTTTTTATAAATATAGTTGACAATTTTCTAAATACTTTACTAGGTTTTACTATAAATAATTGTTCACAATAGGTTAGGTCTTATTTCCTTTAACTTATAGGCTATTTGGTATTTTGTATTAAGATGTGATTTGGTACATTACAAGAAAGTAAGGTCCGTTTTGGTAATCAAACAAAATCATGTACAGATACAGGAAAACAATTTATTGCACAAAAATCTACACCTTTAAACAATTTTTCTACATAGCTCCCGTAATTTCCCAGGACATAGCGTGCCACAAGTTTTTATATGCCTTCTTCGTAGAAGATTACTGACTGTGTTTTCAACCATGTGGTGACATGTTCTTTTAGCTCACCATCGTTGTTGATGCGTTGACCATCAAGGAAAGATTTCATATACAAAAAGAGATGAAAGTCGCTAGGAGCGAGGTCAGGGCTGTACACGAGCGAGGATGGTCAAACATGTCCCAGCCGAAGTCCTTGAGGAGTTTTTTTAGTCACATTTGCAGTGTATGGTCGAGCATTGTCATGAAAGAAAACACCTTTTGAGAGCATTCCTTAGCGCTTGTTCTGTATTGTGCGGTGCAGTTTCTTAAGCGTCTCGCAATAAACATTTTTGTTGATTGTTTCACTTCTCGGCAAAAAATCAGTCAGTAAAATGCCTTCTCTCTCTCAAAACACTGTGCACACATGACTTTTCGAGATGTCAAGATTGTCTTAGGTTTTTGTGTCATAATGCGACGGACTGAGATGTAGCCTCAGCCGCGCAATGCAATATTTTTCAAATAAAACTGCTAAAAAATCACTAAGTCCCTAAGACCTAAGAAAGTGAATTAAATAACATTTTAACAAAATTTGATATATAAAAGAAAAAGGGGTAATGTAAAATAACTAAAGCCAAAAATGGGTAAATATTATGAAGTAATAGAAATTTGTTAAGTAAATAAAATTATGTATTATATAATAATAAGTGTAAAGGTAAAAGAGAGATAGATAGGTTAAAAAATATGATAAATAGGGCGTTAACTAAAATGAACAAAAATTAAAACATCCAAAAGGATTGTAACTTTGTAAATAATAGGCCGATCGCGAAACGGGAAACGACAATGTGCGTACAACAACGAGTAGAACAGTAAACCAAGAAGAAAATAGTCGGAAAATCGGAAAATTGGGAAAGCCAAACAGAAAACTTAATAAGAGTCCCAAATGCGAACGCGGTGGCAGAAAAACACCACTCGAGTTTGTGTAAGTTCAGGAAGAGTAGCTGAGTACGCAGACGGTTTCAGAAATAAAATCGGAGGGCTAGAACTGTAGTTATGGAAATTTAGTAAAAATTAGGCGAAATAAATCTCGACAAAAGTGGACTTGTAGTTTTAGGAAAACTTACTTGTCCAAAGTTGAATGTCAAAGCAGTGCGCTAGACACGCCCACTATACAGGTCTACGAACCCTGAGGCGAAATTAATAACTAAATTAATAGAAAAAGTTTCAGGAAATTGATAAATTAAACTACTGAGTGGTAGAGAATTTTATCAGGAACTTGGGAAAATTAGCTAAAAAATTCTATTACGAAAGGAGCCCGCGCGAAACGCTAAAAACCGAGGTCCAAGTAGTGATAATAAGTATTCAACATTGGCTAACTTGGGGAAGTGGAAATAGGAGCTGGTCGAAAGTCGATGTATAGCTCGTCAGTCTAAGAAAGTACTCCGGGAAAGAATCCACGTTTCTCGTCATTAAAATTTAGAATAATTAATAAGTACATCAGTGGAATAATTAGTCTAATCTTCGTAAAACAGTCTTTAATAATCTAATATATAGTTTCAAGCATATACTAAAATAACGTATTTAATTACAACGCTACGTGAACTTAAATCAATCGTTTATACCAATTTAAACGCCGACATAGCATAATAAAGTGATGCTATAGAACTTCGAGACCTTCAAGAGATAACTTCAAATTGTGGGAGATCCAGGATAAACAGCGGCTAGGGCTGTTTGGATAAACAACGGCTAGAGTTGTTTGGATAGACAGTGGGTAGTACTGTCTGGATAACAGCGGCTAGTGCTGTTTTCGACTACAATCCAGGAGTCAAGACAATTCATAGGACACCACCAGTCGCAGGGATCCGCACGACAGCGAGAACTTCAGCAGCATTTCCAAAACAAATCACCTAGTAGGATTTCGCCGTAAGCTACGCAAGGTAGAGTTGGCGGCACCTTTTTAATATTTCATACTTTACAGCATTGACAGCTAGGGTTTTTTGTTTAAAATATCATTGGGATAAACATAGGAATTTATAGACACTTTTTTAAATATAAAAGAAATATCTATCTCTCTACAAAGCCTAAAATTGTCTCAACAAAAAGTTTCATATTGTAAAAGGATTGTATATATAGAAGGAATAACTGATTTTGATTTGATATATTATTTTGTATGTTTTTAAGTTTTAAAGAAAGATAGAACCAGTAAATTTTATTTTCATTTTTCTAAAAATTTCTTTTATTAAGCGCTTACCTATAATCACCAGATATAATTTAAGCAGTGTTAGAATAAGAGTCCAGGATATCAATTATAGTAAAGGTCATCGTTCTCCGAAAGGCACGAATCCCGAGATAAGAGTCAAAACTCCAAACACTAACTCAAAATATATAAATTATAGTGCGTGGCTGTCAGTAGAAGGGCCTTAAAAAAGAGAGGGAGGCCGTTGCAATAAGTAACCTAAGTTTCATCCCCTGTGATTTTCTGAGACAGAAAGCTATCGCCCTCTTTGTCGTATCCGTTGTTTTGTGTTTTGTTCCGTAAGAATTTTGGTCACCCAACGTCCACAAAGTTTTCGAAAACCCAGTAACAATTTCATGGATTAGAGTTTTCAGTAACAATTTCATGAATTAGAGATCGTAAAATTTGAGGAAATTTGGAAGCAAAAGCATTAATTGTAAACTGGCAGTTTTCCTTAATCTTTTTGTCAACTGCTAAAACCAGTTCATTAGTAACGAAAGATGGATGTCCACTTCGTTCTTCATCGTCCACTTGATCACTTTCTTCATTGAACTGTCGGACCGATTGAAACACTCATTTCATTTTCTCCATAAACCTCGCAGATTTGTCGATAAATGTAAATTGGTTTAATGTTCTTTGCATTCAGAAAACAGATTTGATTCCACAAGCGGCGAGATTTTCAATCAACCCCCAACATTATAAACAAGCATTACAAAGCGTGCACAACCAACAGCGATCTCAAAATGGCGTCATTTCCTTCTCCTTGACACAGGGAGACAGAAACGGATGTGTGGAACTACGATCGTAGTGCTGCGACGGATAAAAATAGAAACAGAATTTACTTTTTGGACATGCATCTTACATATGAGCACAGAATACACTTATTAAGTTGCTAGTGACATCTATAAATAAATTAATACAGATTGAATTTACTTTAACAATTAATATTTATTACTAATAAGGAATCCTCTACTTCACACTTAGTGTACCAGAATTACTGCAGGAATTCAAGTGCAGCAATGCACTTTTCAGGTTAAGTGTATGAAAAAACAAGTATTAAGGTACCACATATTTAGACCATTCAATAGAGCAAAATAAAAGGTTAAATTTGATATTAAATTTAACAGCAAGCGATATCCACAGTGACTTTAAGAGTAGCGCACATAAGTATGTAAAATACAAAAACTATCAGGCAATGAGCTTTTGCACATTTTTTATAAACAAAAATAACAATAAATTAGGACTTTGTTGGTTTTTCGTTGATATTATAAAATGTTATGAATGGATCACGATACTTCAAATGGTACATTTGTAGAGAATTAAAAAAAAACCTACAAAATATTTTTTTATAGACCCCAATCGGACCATTTTCCACCGAGAAAAATAAGAACGCTTAAAAATTATTATTTATCAAAAATTCATATCTTTGTTAATTTTAAATATTAAGGACAGATCTTTCGGAAAATAATTGTTTATTATGTGTACTTCAAACAGGCGGAAGATAAAATTTGTCGCATAAATAGTTTTTCACAATTACAGTATAAACAAATTATGTCATTATCTTGGCAAGTCGTATATATTCGATTTTTTAATAATGTTGTTAAAGTATGATAAAAATGCATCCGAACATAGTGCGAAACGCATAAATTTGTGACTGACAGTGAGAGAGGCAGTGGTAATGTGGGAACCAACTGCGGAGGAGAAGAGAATGGCAGGGTGCACGTATCAAGCTTTAATATCCGCTGCAGGTTCTCCCACTACCACTGCCTATCTCGCCGTCGGTTTTTTAATTCTCTACAAATGTCCTATTGGAAGTATCGTGATCCATTCATAACATTTTATAATATCAACAAAAAACTCAAAAAGTCCTTATTTATTGTAATTTTTGTTTGTAAAAAAATTCGCAATAGCTCATTGCTTGATAGTTTTTGTATTTTACATACCTATGTGTTACTCTTAAAGTCACTGTGGATGCCGCTTGCTGTTAAATTTAATAACATGAAAAAATCTCTATTGGTTGGGCTAATTACAGTTATTTCTTATCTGTTATAAAAACATTCAGTTTTATTTTTTTTTTTAGTGAAATAAAAAGCCACATTCTAAAGGCTGGTGTAAAAATCTGTAATAGATTTTTGTTAAGCTGATTCTTACTGTGAAGGACAGATTACTGTAAATAGTATGTGGACCAGTTCAGCAATAAAGTAATTTAAATATGTGACCTTATACTTATATTTCATTTGATATTTTTCCAGTTTGAAAAACAATACTCTTACTCAATCAGGCATATTTACGGTCAAGAAGGTAAACGAGCTAACTATACGCCTCATAGTTGTATGAAAATCATTACAGGTAATATTGGACCTGGAGAACAACACGGGTGTCCTTTTAAACACAACGATTTGGCTTCGTTGAGGTCTACCTTACAACAATCTAACGTCTCTCCAATAGGTAAAGCAAAGTATTATCATGGTTGTGGTGTCATATTATGACAAAGTAATATTAATTTAATGTCTTCAATGTGTTGATAACAATTATTCTGTAGCCTATTGGAAACACAATAACATAAATGTAATTTTGATGGCATTAAATTTGTATGTTTCAAATACAAATACTTTTTGACAGCTGGTAATGTTTACAATATAAAACATGAAATTCACATCACCTAACTACTGTCAGCAGATGACTTGAATGCATCCGAGGGGGCAGCGGGGTGCGGGAAAGATTTCTCCCACCACAGCACTAACTAGTGGTAGGGGCTGCCATCTATTACCACGCTACTATTGGCGAGGTTTGGGGACAAGGCTGCTCTAGCCAATAGCGGCCGCATTCCATACGCATGCATTCAAGTCATCTGCTGACAGTATATTGTATGCAAGGACAGATTTGATTTGAAAATCAAAACAAGTTTACAAACACACTAGTTGGAATACTAAAGGGAAACTTTCAATGTAGGTTTTTTTGAGGCAAGGCAATGCAAAACTGATTATCTTAAGTAAGTCGGAGAAGAAGTATTATACACACTCGATGAGCTGTAGAACTTATTGATTTTGTCTCTATGTGTTAAGGCCTATTATGTCTTTTGTTTTAGACTCTATGTTAAGTTTTTAAACCTATTTAATTTAAAATAGTTTACTTAATGGTTCTAGGAGGTGATGAAAAGCATTATTTTTTTCTTAAAAACTAATTAACTCAAATATATTCTTCAGTAGGTTATATATGGTTGTCTTAGTCTTACTGCAATGATAACCATTAAGATTTGTTTTATCTTAAAAGAATTTCATGTTTTTAATAGGTATGTTTTTTTGAAGCAGGCTAAATGACTAGCTAAATAATATTAATAATGTTGGTTCTTTCTTTATTCCTGTTTTTACCCTTGAACCTAGAAAAAACAACAAGTTATGTTGCCAACCTGCTCCCAACCTGTGGTACGCAGAGGCCACTGCGGTGGTACGTGGTGACGTTCTAAGTACGTATTATATGTCGGGATTGTTTGGGCTGATGTGTCAGCATTAGTTCACGGCCCAAACATAGGTCAGATAGCTGTCGAGAGGGAAAGTAATGACACGTTTGTTTGAGCTGTGCCATGAAGTTTTCATTTTTGTCTGACACAAACTTTGAATTGAAAAACTGCTTTGCAGATGAACGTAAGTTGGCAGAGATATTTTCAAAGCTTAATGAGCTCAATAAAGCCCTGCAAAGAAATTATAACACTCCTTTTCAGGTTCATGATCGAGTAAGTGCTGTTAAAAAAGCTGAATCAAGAAGCAAAAGAAACAGAACGGAAAACGGTCTCGTTTCCAACGCTCGAGAATTTTGTTGAAGAAAACGATCTCAAACTGAGTCCTGCACTTCTAACAGACATAAAAACACACTTTCTTGGTTTGATTCAAAGCTACTACCTATATTTTCCTGAAGACTTCAGCAAATATTCCTGGATCCAAAACCCTTTTGCTGATATAGAAGGGGCACCAGAATACTTGACTGCGAAAGAAAAGGATCAGTGGTTTGAACTAAATTGTGCCTCAAAACTACATCAAAAATTTTCAAAAATGTTGCACATGGACTTCTGGGTTGAAAGGCGGGCGGACTTAACAGAAGTAGCTGACAAAGCAGTTAAATTTATATTTTCTTCATTTGTGAATCTTAAGAACAAATATCGGAATAGACTTATTATTGTGGAAAATTATAATCTTCAAGCTCAGCCTTCTCATTGAAGTTTTGTATTATATTTTTGTTGTATTTTCCTTACAGTGTAATGTTTTTTTTTTATTTTCAACTTACGGTATGAATTCCTTGTTCATATTAATTAATAAAATATTATAACACTGCACAGAATTTTATTTTTATTTATTTATTATTTTCATCACTTTTTCTGTGAATTAATAAAATGGAACATGTGACATGTCATTACTTACATATGTCATATGTTATATAAATAAAAGTACCAAACAATAAAACATACATATACACAAAATCACACATAAATTTACATAAAAATTTGATTAAAAACAACAACAAAACACAGTTTATATATATATATAATTATTAAATATATTAATATTTTAAAAACAAATAAGCCCTTCCTGACTGACACCTGCTGATGTCAGGTACCTGTAGACAGAATAGAATGCATTTTCTAGGAGGTAGTACCAGGGGTGCAGAAAATGTTTTAGCACACAAAATTTCCCCAGAACACACTTTTTTTCACTAAAAATTTCCCCAAAATTGATCCCTATTCGCTACAGATTCGCCAGACATTAACACAGTTTGTTTATCTATTTCAACATATTTATTGACCTTATGTTTTAATAATTTTTATTATATTAACTATAAATTCCAATATAAATCTTAAAAAAAATTTGCATTATTTTTACTTAATTAACTACGGTGAAATTAAATATCTACAGTGAAATATCTTCAGATGGTCCCAAAAGGTTTAAAACAAAAAAAATACAACTTGATTATTGCTATTTTATTATGTTTAAAAGTAGGCCTAAGGCCCGTATTACACAGCAAAATATTTTATAAAATATGTTTTAAAATACCTTTTATAAAATGTTAGATACATTTTTACCTTTTAGTACAAGTCCAAAATGTTTTTTTATAAAAGAGAATCACTTTTCAAATCTTTTATAATAGGTGGATACCATATTTTATAAAATAGTTTACAGTGTAACACGGGCCTAATACTTAAGTGGTAAAAACTAAGTTAAATGTTACGTTTAATTAGTTCCAATTCAATTACCGAATTACCTACCTACTGAATCACAGTCACTACTGAAATTCGTCCGGACAAATCACACGAATTGAAAGAAAATTAAACTTAACAATTACTTTTCATTTGGTTAAAAAAATAAGTGATCCCGACAAGGTAGGACTTTTTAACTGTCAACATCGGTTTTCCCGTACCCAAAAACATATAAAATGTTACTCCACACTGTATTTTCAAAATGTTGATAAAAAAACGTGATCCCGATGCGCTACGACTTTTTAACTGTCAAAATCGGTTTTCCTGTACCCAAAAACATATAAAACGTTACCCCACACAGTACTGTCAAAATTTTGAACCAAAAACGAAACCCCGACGCGCTAAGACGTTTTAACTGTCAACATCGGTTTTCCCGTACCCAAAAACATATAAAACAATACCCCACACTGTATTTTCAAAATTTTGATAAAAAAAACGTGATCCCGGCGCGCTACGACTTTTTAACTTGTCAAAATCGCGTTTCCCCCTACCCAAAAACATACAAAACGTTACCCCACACTGTACTTTTAAAACTTTGAATTTTCAAAATGTTGATGCAAAAACGTGATCCCGACGCATTACGACTTTTTAAATGTCAAAAATCGGGTTTCCCGTACACAAAAATATATAAAACGATACCCCACACTGAATTTTCAAAATGCTGATCCCAAAACGTAACTCCGACGCGCTACGACTTTTTAACTCGCAAAATCGTTTTTTTGTACCCAAAAACATATAAAACCCCACACTGTATTTTCATAATTTTGACCCAATATTTTCATAATTTTGGCCCAATATTTTCATAATTTTGACCCAATATTTTCAAAATTTTGACCCAAAACTGTGACCCTCACGCGCTACGCCTCATGCTAGAAAGCTCAAAAGCTTTTCAACTCTCCGCAATAAAATTACGAAGATTTTGGTACCAACAGAAGTTTTCTACGACGTCTGTGAGTGCTTATACCGTGTATACAGGAAAACTAACACAAAAAATCATCGCATTATTTCAATATTTCGGAATTTTAATGCAAGCCGAAGTAATAAAAGAGTACGCACATCACATTGTACGCATTTTACTGATAAAGACTGATTTCAAATTTCGGTAAAAGAAAATTAAAAAAACATCGGTAATACCCATATATTAAGTATCGTATAATTTGGTTTAGGCCTAATATGATTTAATTCTAATCGCTTGAATAATATCATTTGTATGAAACTAATCAAAATTTGCATACCGGTATCATAATAATATTTTTTTAATACCCAACGAATGTATTTGAACGCCCGTCAAGAATCAGGAAACTGCCATTCATCAACCGGCACAAAAATATTGTATTGGCGGCCCGGCCGTACGATATTTTGTGCGGTGAAGATTAATGTCGTATCGCGGCTCCATCGTACGACATTTTGTGCGGTGAAAATTAAATAGGAACCCTGTCCAACTTGCAACAGAAAGCAGACAACACACTTTGTGTGTGTTGGTATATGTATCATACAAACCGATTAAGCTGACCTTTGTGCCCATTCATTTCTTTTCTATTTTCCCCCAAAATAATTATATTTTCCTTAATTTTGGTGGATTTTCCCCCGGCCAAAATTTCCCCAGCTCAGTCCCGATTTCCCCCGAACCTCGTTCGGGCGTTCGGACATATTCTGCAGGCCTGGGTAGTACCTGAGAGAACTCTTGAAACTGTGGATAGAACCTAAGTTTTTAATATTTTCTGGAAGTGTATTGAACAACTTTATACCAGAGTAATAAATTCCGCGTTCAAAAAACTTTAGTCTATGGTCAGGATATTGAAAAAGTTTTTGACGGTTAGGGTATTTGTGGTAGTGCTGATTAATTTCAAATATATTATGATTGATCTTAAAGAAAATTAAAGTTTCATAAATATAAATACAAGGGAAAGTTAAAATATTATGTTATTTGAAAAAAGGTATACAAGATTGATTATAATTTAGATGGAACATTGAACGTAAAATTCTTTTTTTCAAACGGAATATTTTAATTGATTCAACAGAGTTCCCTCAGAATGCCACCCCATATCTTAGACGAGAACTGACATAGGCAAAATAACGGCTTTTATTACTTTTAAACTAGTCGCAGAGGAAATCATTCTCATACTCGAGTCATTTAATTTTAATGTTTTACATGAAACCATGTGTTGAAAGAATTACTGTTTGAAATCTTATTTCAGGTGCACAAGAAGTTTGTGAACTAGTTAATAAGGGGCATTATCAGCTAGCGTGTGCAAAATACTTTGAAGTGATGCACGGAGGAGTTATGTCAGAGAGAGGAATCAATCATCCAAACCAATATTTTGAAGAAAGTCAAAAAGTTTTGAATATTAAGTCTGGTGGTACTGCTGTAAAAGCAAATCAAGGTAAATAAACTTTGCAAAATGTTGATCTAAATTTCTCGTACATCCTTGTATAAAAACAAAGTCAAGAGCATGTATTTTACTTATGATTAAACATGTACAAAAATACAATCATATAAATTTGAGAGGCACTTAGACATCTCCATTTATTCTGTGTAAAGCACCTCAAGAAATAGTGGTGGCTATCGGGATATTCAATGGGTTCTGGGAAAACATGTGAATCCTCCACAAGCCAATTTTCTGAATCGGAACTTTTATGTAGAATATGACATTGAAGCATAGGTTTGGCATGGTCTTTTTAATTTATTTAAGAGGGCTACTTTTCTATAAAAAAAACAATTTTTCAGGCACGTAGTCTAAAATTTCTTTTTCTATTAAATTGTATATAATTTATATGAGTTATGATTGTATAAAAAACATGGAAACTATAATATGGGTTGAAAATTTCCACTTATCTTTGTCAAACAGTAGATAAGATTACCCCTCATATGTACATCTGAAGTGAACTTAAGTCATAATCATTAATTTTGATTGTATATTTTTTGTTAATTTTTAGAAAGTTATATTTTTTAGCAGTTAGGTACAATTCTCTCATTAACTAATAAAGATGTCGCTTTGGTTTTGTTGTTGTTAATTATTTATCATACTAAACTCTAAAACTGGAAACTAACCAAATTCGAAATATAATTTACACTATTTTGTACAAAAAATACATTTTCATTTATTTTGTTTGTCACTATTGTTATAAATTAATAAAATATTACAACTTGTCGTCGTTAATAGTTAATCCTATTCTTAAAAACAACAGATGTTTCGGTTATTCAGCCACTATCAAGTTAATAATGTTGGAGAAACTCAAAACATTTTAATAAATTTACAAAAATGCATGCAATAATCCATGTTTGATCGGAATGGTGTGTGGTAAGCAACCAATAGAACGCAACTAGTTACATATGTTGTGTTCACATTTGTAATTAATCCATTCATAATAAATACAAACTTAACCAACTCATAAAGACATTAATTGTGTAATTGAGGTAAGTGTGAGGTTGAATGAAGTACTTCCATGAAGCTTTTATGAATTGTGTGTAACTAGTTGAAAGAGTTTAGTTGCACTAGTGGTGAAAGTTGCCTATATATTTTAACATATATATTTATGTAAAAGAACTACTTTATTGTTTCAATGATAATTTTTTTTCAGTTGCTGGAACGTCAACAACTCCTAAAGAAAAAATAACAAAAGAAGAAGATGTTTGGGAAGATTCGAGTATTTTTGAATCCCTTGATGTTTGAAGCTGAAAGAATTTTTAATTGTTTCAATGTAAATTTAAAAAAACATATTATTTTGTATATGAGATAGCAATAGGTGTTAACATAAAAATATATTTATAGTAAAAATGTATCACTTTCCTTCCTTAACACCCATTTTTAATTTGAAAGTGCCGACTTAGAATATTATTATAAAAACATCATATTATATAATGGA
Source organism: Philaenus spumarius (assembly GCA_018207615.1). Lineage (NCBI taxonomy): Eukaryota > Metazoa > Arthropoda > Insecta > Hemiptera > Aphrophoridae > Philaenus > Philaenus spumarius. The sequence goes on from JAGFPH010001725.1 coordinate 109,972, forward strand.
ATGAAGTTGCTATTCAAATTTAAAGCAAGTATTGTCATTACACGCACTGGCCATCACAACTACAGGGAGCATTTACAACTAATAGTCTTGCATTGCTAACAAACCAACTCTTAGCATAGAAGCTCCAGTACAATTCTACTGAGAAGTCAGAAACACGTTTTTATCTCCAATTTCTTATATATGGTATTGCCATCTGCTTCTGTAGACAATTCTTCCAAATATTTGATTTCCAAACTGATCATTTAGTGCTTCCAAGGAGATAATAGTTGGAATGAAGGACCGAAGGATGGAAATGGATCGGTCCTGTTTAAGTAGATTCAGACCAAACAGTTAATCGTTCTGAACCAAAATAAAACACCAACGTACATTAGTTGGTTACCTATTACACCAACGTACATTAGTTGATTACCTATTACACCATCTACAGGTATTCTGAGCTCCTTGGATTTGTCAATGGCATCACCAGCAGTGTGGAGGAAGGTAAAGAAGTGGATGGGGTAAAGTGACAATTTTTCTATGTACCGAGAACTGTACATTTTTTTTAACTCTCTGTAATTATATAGAGTGATACAAATGTTCGGCCACCCCTTAACCCTCCAAGTGCTAATTAAATCATTTTAAAGTGCTGGGCCATATTTGAACATCTTGCAAGGTTAGTTTAACAATTATTTGTTATATGAAAGAATATTATTTAAATAGCATGTATTATATATCAAATTGTTCATAATAACATGATCTATAATCTGAAATAAGAATAAAACACTTGGTGTTAAAAAATAACATCCTTAGAGTGGGGGAGTAAATTTTTTTTTTAATTTGTAGGCACTTGGATGGTTTTGAAAATGTAGTAATGTAAATTCCAAAATATACAAATTGTTCTAATTTTAGTTCTGAATAAGAAATGTATCACAAAAAACTTGTTAACCTAAAACATTTACAAAAAAAATAACACATGGTAATTTTTTAGAAAAATGTATTATACAGTACATGAATTTGTACACCATTTCACAAATAAACCATGTTGAGTCCATGGTTCAATAAGTGTAAAGGGTTCACAAATGCTAAATGTCTAATATAATAATAAGATATTTACAGAAAAAAAAAATGTTTATGGACCGACTAAACAACCTTAGTCAGTTGCGTAGTGTTTACACAAACCACAGCTTACAATATTGTCATCTGTTACTTTTTTTCTTCCAAAGATGACAAACTCGCACTGCCTGCTAGATAGAGAATTCAATTTACTTTCATTCTATGTGAAGGGCAAGTTTATCACATAGCTAACTATTAGCTTCCATATTATATCGATTTTACGAACTATCGCACTGTGCGACGCTAGCACTTTCAAATGGTCTGAACAAGTCGCACAGTGTGATAGTAGTACTTGGAGGGTTAATAATTTGAGAGTGGATATGCACAACAATTTTTAAATTATTAAAGGGGTAGCCGGACTTTTGTATCACTCTGTATATATTTAATTGTTTAACATCATAGTTAGTTAATTATAGAATGGCCAACAAAAATATATAAAACATTTTTTAATACGTCTTAAAAATGTTTCATTAAATATGACTGTGTTATGCCTGCCAGGCAGTCAATATTGTAAAGTTTAGAAGGGATATTACATTTATTAATTAGGAAAAGGCAATCAATATTTCTGTATTGTTGCACAACGTTATTAGATACAAGTTTTATCAGATATTTTGAAGTTTCTTTGAATTGATACTCTTGCTTTTTAAAATCGTTGGCATAATGCCTAGCATGCTATTCTGAAAGCACGCTGCCACAGTAGCACAGAAGCATAATTAATGACTCAAAAACAGATTTAAAACCGTTGGGATCTCAATATCAGCAATAGGTTTCCAATAACATCTTTATGATTCTATAGTATAACCAATTGCTTTTAGTTTTGTAATGACTCTCCACGCATTAAGAATATGTTAATCAGAAATGACAAAATTATCTATTAGCTTAAAATTTCCCACATAAGGTCAGCTGTTTCTGATATTCACATCCAATCAAAAAATCTTAATTTTAATAATACAAAAGAAGTTTTAGCTTTAAGAAAGACTTATACCTACTTATGCAAATCAATGCAACTCATATTGAGAATGGTAATCTTAAACGATCCAGAGATTCTCATAAAAAAATCAATCTGCAAATACATGCGAGAACTGTTCTATAAATCTGAGTATCTGGAAATAACTAGAAAGTTGGACAGAACTTCTTTGCCACTATCGATTGCCAAATTTGTTTAAAGGGGAAAACCGAGAATGGCCGTCATTGCCGATAGATGAGATTTTTTTTAAAAAATGCATCAAATTATTCATTGAGCCTCCCTCATATACAGGAGAACCTTGATAATTCGAGTCGCAGTAGTTTGAGTATCCGGGTATTTCGAGCTGTGTTTGCTGAATTAAAAAACAGTTTTTTTTTTTACTACTTTAAAACATTGATTGCAGCGCACCTTCAACAAAATTACTTTGTTTAAAGGTTTAAAATGGACAGTCTTTTGAAAGTGACAAGGGATCGAAGTGGCTGGCTTGTGTTCACTTAGCGGGTTTCGTGACACACCACCATTCGCAGGTAGGTAATGAGTCAACATTTAGTCTCGCCGATGCCGCTATATCTCATGTCAGCTCAGTTATATATCCCATACTTGACTGTCTCCTCTTGTTATTCTAAATAGTTCAATTGCAATAATAAACTGTCAGTTCTCACAGAAGTACACGCGCTACATATATCGGTGTTGTGTAACATTGAGACATTGTTGATTAGTGAGTGCATTCTTTACTGTTTGTTAAAAGTTTTAATTGTGATCGTGTTGTTGTAACAATGTGGAAAAGCTAAAAGAAAGTTTGTGCCAATTAAAATTAAATTGGAGGCTTTGAAAAGACTAAACAATTGTGAAACCTTGAAGAAACTTGCAGCTGAGTACGGTGTTGGTGAATTAACTGTAGGGGAATAGCGCCTTAAGAGATAAAATCAAAACATTTTCTACTATTAAAATGTTCTAATATTTCGGCTAATTAAAAACTATATTATTCTTTACTTTTGTCAATTTCTCCGCATATTACGAGTTTTTTTATAGTTCGATGTACAGTCAGCCCCAATTATTGAGGTTCTACTGTATTCAGAAGAAAAATTTAATTTGTGATTAAAAAGAGGATAACTGTATGTCTGCCACATGCAAAGCTAATGGTATTAAAATACTTTAACACAACAGTTACATCCTGTTTTTCTTTTCCAGGTATTTCTTCTGTTTTTCTATAGTATTTCAAAACTTAAGATATATTATTAAACTGAAAAATTCTTGTTTTAAATTTATTAAATTAATGATTATTATTATTAGGTTAGTAAGCTGTATTAGTAGGTTTATCAAAATAATTGATCAGATACATTAAAAATGTTATTATTTTTAAAGTATCACTTGATGAAACATCTGCTGCGTTCGCCAGCACTGATCAATGTCTACTGGTAGAATTCTTTGTCCCTGAATGTACATTGATCCAAATTCGGTGAAGTAAATAGCAGACAACTTTTACCGTCTGTGATCAGTGATCTGGCCACCTTATTTATAAAAACTGGGTTGATTCGTCGCCGAATACAATAAAGGATAGTAGAGGTAATTATCATTAAAAATAACTAGTTTTTATTAAATTGAACAGTAGTTACATTGCCATTAATGTTTGTTGCATTACCGAACAGTTACAAAAATTCTTACTTCAAGCCATCCCTTAGCTTCAAAGGTGGCTATGGTTAAAATTACTCCTTTTAACAGTTTAGTACTTTTTAAAATAATATGATCGCCTGGACATGTTTCATTATTCAAAATAGCTTCAATAACCCAAATGGATTTAAATTAAATTAGATTGTACCACTTTGCTGTTATATTTGTATCTTTTATTCTGCCATAAATATACATCTACTATGACTCAGATGTCAGTCACCAGTTTGATTGGTCAGAAATGTACTGATCAATTCAAGAGAATCTAACAATCAATGTAACTTAACAAACTTAAAATTCATGAAGTAGCAACAGTTTAGTATTGCTGGCCAATTACAAATATATCAGCCATGGAATTCAAAGAGCAGGCAAACTCTTGTAACAATTCAAAATATTCATTGTAAATAATAGTAAATCGACCAAATAAGAAATCGCTTCATTTAAAATTAAACATGCATGAGTGCGAGAGAGACAGAAAAACCTTCGAAGGAATTCCATTAATTTACAATCAACTCTAACGACATCTATCGGCCATAATCGCAAACACCAAATTAGCAAATATCTCCAAAAACACGACTTTCGACAACATATTTAACAATTATAATTACTTCCCGACCTTGTATCTATATCTTTCCTACATCAAAATATTTCTAAATTAATCAACCAATCCATAAAAATTATAATATCACAAATAACAAAACGATCAACCAAAATTCATATTTCAAATCCGACAGAAAATAGGCAAGTCTGTAAAACACCAGGCCAAATAAGAAATAAAAAGTTTGATTGCAAAGAAACTAAGTTTCAAATTAAAAAATGAACATGACCGTCGTATAGAACGGAAAATTTTACATACAAAATGTCTTTGACAAAAATTCAGAAGAAGTACCGTTGAGACGATAAAATTAGACAAAGTCAATCTGAAGGACAAATATATGTTTAAAAAAATAAAAGAGCACTGTGGCGACAAAATCACACTGATTTAAATAAAAACCCGAACCACAAAACAAAGAACAAAAACAATAACTAAACAACTAAATTGTAAGTTATGTTTAATACGTTACCCTTATGTACATTTCGATGATATGGTCATCATCCTCAGAGGGTTTTAACACTATTCCGAGTAAATATTTAAATCAGTGTGACAAATAAATGCTTAAAACGAGTCCCCCATGTTTTGCTAGACTCCTCACACGAAACTCAACGATTGCTGTGATTGGTCTATGAATTCTTGTAACCCATTTTGCAAATGTTAAATGTATCTTTTTAGTCATAGTTGTTAAATCATAAGAAAATATTGTACAAGGAGCTATTTAGGTATTTTTCTTTAATATATTTATTTAATCAAATTAATCATTCCTTGTATCACTTTTGTAATTATAAAACCAAATTATTTAATAAGTTAATTAAAATTACACAAAAACAACACCCAATATTCAAAAACATATAATTTAATACAACAATCAAATGCCCCAGATGTAAAATTCATAAGGCACCAAATACCAGTTCCTGAAGGCCTTAGCCAAGCCCAGGATGATTTAAAAAAATTTAATTGTTGCTGAGACCTCAAAGAAGGCAGACCTGTTATCAGTTCATCTCTACAACACCAGAAGACCAACGCTAGTACTACAAGTACAGATATTGTTCAATGTTAGCCTTATTAACTTTCGGTATAGTGAAGTTGCAACGATAGACGTTGCAAAAATAAAAATATTTGTTGTTATACTG
>JAGFPH010001725.1:115988-135136 GCA_018207615.1 Philaenus spumarius
CCCCCCCCCCCCCTCCCCCCGAGATAAGCTATTGTGCAATTAAGAGACAATTATATCCAAAATAGACAAAAGATAATTTATTTGAGCTAGCCTGTGTGAATTTGAATTGTATTTTAATTTAATCATTTTAATTAACATTAAATAATCTTTGATATTTGTAAATTTGTGTCCTCCATTCACTCATTTATCTAATTAAGTCAGGTTAACCAGACTGAGAGGTGGTGTATTGTACTCTCTATGAACCCAAAATTGTACTGTAGATATTATGTAGGAATTGGGTTTTACGATTTAAAAAGTAAGCCCATTTTTAAAATGTCTAGGAGGCATTAACAATATTTTTACTTTAAACAAACTAAAAACAATATAACAACATTTTGTCTCAACAGTTAAAATTAAATTGGTTTTAAAGTCATAGAGTTACTAAAGACAAATCAAATAAACTAAGGACACAAAGCAAACACAAGAATGTGAAAATATAAGATCACTTCTTATTTGTGCAAAAAATCATTACAACTATAATAACTCACTCAGCAAAGGTTTAGCAAAAAAATCGCTTTAATCATAAATAATTCTTATATAACAAAAAATAGTCACACAGAAGACAAAATGAGAACTTGATTAAAATTTGAAAAAATATATGATCAAGCCTTAACAGCTTTCTTAGTGTCTTCGACAACAGGTGGTTTCTCTTCTTTCTTTCCTTCTTTTTTCTCTGCATCTCGGTTGCTCAGTTTGTTGTTGATTAAATTATGAAGAGCTACAATAGATCGAATTAAAGCAGCCAAATAGACGACTAACATTTGATCATTTGTTTTAACATACAAAGAATCGACAAAGTTCCCATGGCCAATGTCTGGTAAGAGATTGAAAATATCTTGCAGCTGGTAGATGATTTGATGGTTCATGGGTAGTTTCCCTTCTACAACCTGTGAGCAATTAATAAATTAAGTACAATTTCGGTAGTATTCATATTTCAAGGTAAGTTAAGTAATTTACTTGATAGGCTATAATTGTTTAATTAACAGATATAATTTCGCACATTCTTTATTATTTCTCCGCCTATCTTTCAGATTAATAAAAAATGATTGAAAGCAAGAGTTTATCTTCATGTTGTTTTTTTAAACGAACCAATACAATATTTATTCTTCATAAGCTCTCTAAAATTATAAAAGCTGAAATAATGCTTATGCTGCACTACAAATTTTTCCAAAGCATAAAATTAATTCCGGAATCATTTCATGGGGAGGAGCTTACTCAAACGGCTTAAAGTAATTAATCTCTTACAAAGACAACAAAATAAAATCTTAAAGAGAGTAAATAAGAATAAATTTAATTTTCGCAATAATCCCTTAAATTTGAAGCAGCTCTTTTTGCTTGTATGTATTAAATATAATTAAAACTCATTAAATTCTCAAACTCAATTAGTATAACAGTTAGTATGAAGGACAGTTTTATAAGAGCAATTTATATTTATAACAATCTCCTTAATGATCTTAAAGTCTTAACTAGTGAAAGACCAAGAACAATAAAGTTAAAAAATGGTTATCACCGAGTTACTAATAAATTTTAATAAATATAATAGTATACTGATTTTTAACTAAAATATTTTTATTTTATTTTGTTACAAATATTATATAAGGATGTTCACTTGTTATGAAAGTATTTTTCTGCAAAATTTTAATTTATTGATTGTATTTCTCTTTGTTTTATTTAGTTCCAAGGTTTTGTAACCAAGCTCAAGTACAGGTAACTTTGATTAAATCTGTGGGATTTATCTAGTAATTCTTGAATCATTATGTACCTATTTTGGTTGGTAAATAAATAAATCTGATTAATTAATTTTGCCAATAGCTTCCACTACAACACTCACCTAAATTATTCTAAATTATTTAAAAAAATGTTAATTTGATTCTACCTTTTGAAAAGAGCTTACTTTATGATATATCTTAAATAATTCAAATAATAACTTCTTTTAGTGAAGAAATGTAGATTTATTTAACACAATTTTGTTCTTACAGCTTTACTGTGGTAGCCTTTTTAGAGCACATAGTACAAAAATTAGTAATTGTATTATCTTATACTTTGTAAATAATTTTATAGCTCTTTACCCTCGGGTCTTCGGATTCTGGCTTTTATTAAATGTGCAATATTACTTAACAACTTAAATTTTAAACAAGGTAAATAGTACTATTATATAGGCTTCTTATTTTAACAATGCAGACATAAGTAATCACAAAAAGAAATGTTTATACAGTTATTATATGTTCAAGATAATTTAAAATATTAAAAATTTGATTAGGAAATGTTTAAATTGAATTTACAAGGTCTGTTTGAAAATTTAGGCCCAGCATTACCTATAATTGGCTTCTATTGAAATCAATATTTCTTATTGCATGTTAGTTCATTTTATTTGGATAACCATTCAAATTTCTTGTATCTTCAAAGTGCTACTGTTCAAAATTGTTCTTTTAAACTTAAAATATTCATTAAACAAATAAAAGAGCACTGTGGCGACAAAATCACACTGATTTGAATAAAAACCCCGAACCACAAAACAAGGAACAAAAACTATAACTAAACAACTAAATTGTAAGTTATCTTTAATACGTTACCCTTATGTACATTTGGATGACATGGTAATTATCCTCAGAAAGTTTTAACACTTCTAAAAAAACCATTACTTTTTTTACATAAGGGTAACGTATTAAACATAACTTACAATTTAGTTGTTTAGTTATTGTTTTTGTTCCTTGTTTTGTGGTTCGGGGTTTTTATTCAAATCAGTGTTAAAATATTCAGACAAAGAAATAATTGATCTGCACTTCTTGAGGTGTACTTTAAGAGTGTAAAAATTAGTGTTCATTTTTCAACAATCCCAGGCTACTATAGGTCACTGCCACCCGTTGTATATTTGCTATGACTTATTTACCTTCAGGCACCTTGATCATTATTTCTGGCCTAAAATGTTACACCACTTATCAAATGTTTAAGTATTTTGACTGTTTTAAAATGTATAGTAACAAAAGAAACTATAAATAGTATTACATTGGTAATAATGGTTGTATTAAATTAATATTGTTTTATTTAGTAGGAACAAGGTTTTTATAACCAAGCTTCATCCAAGATATCTTCAATTCCTTATCAAAAAAGCTTTTGTAATAGAGGTTTGTTTTGTAGGGTGTTCTACAAAATTTTAAGAAGTGCTGTTGAACCATTATGTGTAGTTAACAAAACCCCAAAAATGTTTAGTATTTATAATATAGACCTACTAAAATTTAATAGATAGACATTCCCTGGTATACTAGTCGGTAGAGTATATTATACCTAAAATATTTGTATTTCTTCACATCTTTAACTTTATTCCCTTCAATATACTCCCTCCATGCCAATAGCGTGGATGTGCACGCTACACATAGATCCCATGCTTAGCCATGCAACGTATTGGCAAACGATGCAGTATGAGCTGTGGTTTTATCCTGCTGAAGAATCCATAAAACTTATTTTACCACAACTCAGGTCGCTTTCTTATACGTTCTTGTTTCAGTTATGAACTCAAGGTAGTATGGATGATTCATAGTTTGTGCTTCAGGTACCCAAACAGATACACAACCCCATGGATGTCGAAAAACATAATCATCATCGCATTGAATTTTCATTTAGTCACACAAACTTTCTTCTGTCTCATTGGACTGAAGCTCTTCCATGCACTGATTGACCCTTAGTTTCCGGATCATAAGTAAAAAACACAGTTCATCACAAATGTTCATTTGAGAATCCTTTTGTTTAGGTGTGAAATTCTAGGGCACCATTTTTAACACATTTTTCTCATGTTAAAATGTTCGTGCAAAATCTGCCAAACAGCTTCTTTATCAAATCAGTAAAATTTGTTTGTTCATTTGTTTTAGGAATGTTAAGTTTAATGACCAGGAAGAAACTCTACCACTCGCATTATGTATAGCCAACCGGGAATAATTGAACTCATAAATAAGACTACAATATAGCTCATCAATACCAAAGTTTTAACAAAGTCATAAATCACATCAAAGAGTGTATAAAAGATTTACAACAATAGAATTGGAAATGTAAGGAGATGGACATTTTTTGTTTAACAAAACATCTGTTATGACAGACTTTTAATGCATGTTTTTGAAGAGAGAATATAACTAAATTAGTATAAAATGCTTTCTAAATAAGTTTGTTATAGCTCTGCTTAAATGTATTGTAAATATTTAAATACCTGAACCAAATAATCCCTCATGTCTTGTAATTGTAAATGAAGGCCTTTAAGTCCTAACAGTTGGTTGGTTACTCGTTGAGACAAAGTTCCGACTGTGGTGTCTTTAATATCACGCAATAAATGTTCAACTCCTACTTCTTCAGCTTCTTCTGCACCAATTTCACTAGGTACATGTTCGAAGGTCTTTGATGTTGGAGAACCATCCTGAAATTTTGTTTTAAATACTTAATTACAAAATTTCTTCAGTACACATCACTTAAAAAATTAAAACTAAAAAAAAAACTTACATCGTGAACCTCTTCTACAGCTCTATAGGCTTCAGTTGGAAGACCCAAATCTTTAGGTTTAGCATCAATAATCACAAGAACTGAGTTCGGGCAGTAACGTCGTATGAGTTCATTTATGGCTACATCGTTCTGGTGGAGTTTTGGGCCAGTGTGGTACCAACCAACAACTTTTTCCCGTGCTTAAACAAAAATCAATATACAAGTTTACAATGCATTAATCAAAACTCTGAGATTATTCTTTTAATGGTTTTATTATAGGCCTACCCGAAGTATTTCAAAGAATATATTAAGTGATCTATGTAAGATCTCCAACTTCCCAAAGTATAAAATAATATAGAATAGGACCATAAGTCAATTTTAGAAAGAGAGCATTTTTATTTTTGAATTTAACTTAATTTATATTACAAATGTTTTTTTATAAAGAGAGCTTAATAATTAGAAGGATTTTAAAGTAAAGGAAATAAATATAAAAGGGCAGACAATTTTAAAGTACATTTCAGTAGAATAAAAATAAAAGGCAGACAAATTTTAAAATCAATTATTTTAAATTTAAAAGTAGGGTTTGAGAAGATGGACAGTCTATGTACTAACGCCAAGACACGGAATTATACGAGTTTTAAGACGCAGTTAGAAAGGCAACGTCCAAAAGTCTAGACGAGATAAGCGAACACCTGCAAGCCAATTCCTGGAGAAACAGTCTACGTGCGATTTCACACGCAAGATCCACAGGGATTGCTTTGGTAAGTAACCAACGTATCTGACGAAATATGTCATCAGACGTTTTCTGATTAGTGGAGAGGAAAGAGACGCCGGCCGAATGTAGCGTGGGAGAAGAACCAGGAACTTATCAACGAGAAACCAAGCAGTGAACGTCGCTAGAAGTGTTGCGCGTTATGCGTCGTGCATTAACAGTTTAATCATGTAACATTTATTATTGCTAATCTACAAGTACAAAGTAGTATCTCATCGTCAAATGGTGTATAGTGCGATCGCTTAAATTAATGTGACAGTAAATGGACACGACAATGAACTAGGCTACGAAAGTTTTTGCGCGTGCGAGTGGGGTTTTCTTTTTTTAAATTAATAAGTTTGTGGTCTGCTTTTCGTAAGTACAGTGCACTTAAAATTCTTCTTTTTTATAAATCACCAGCTCTCTTTAAATTTATAATCTATAATTTGTATGTATTTGAATTTATTTTTCTTTGTCGTATATTTTATGATATTAATAAATGTCAAAGGTAATTTCTAAATTGTCTACTTTGTTTGGCCTAATCTAATCCTCTTCGCCATATATCAATCAGGTCATTGAATTCACTACCCGAGATAGAATAAAACTAAAAGTAGATTCTTGCAATCCAACTGCATTAAATCAAAATCAAGTATATATTTCTTTTATTTATTTTTTGTAAGCTGAGCAACTTACAAATTGGCGCAGCCAACTTTGGAGCTCGTCAATTATAGAGACTCTAAGCTTACATCTAACCCCCAGCTTATGGCAATACAATAGTGTGTGACTTTTCAGAATGTTCCTGTATACTTCTCATTATTCGAACAAACAAATGTTAGACATTTGTCTGCTATAATAAAAGGTGAAGTTATATTTTAAGAGGTTATTTAATCAGCTTGGCCAAATAATTTAGAAGTTACTATGGACCAGACAAATTTAGAAAAAATAAAAACCATTTGGTAAATGAAATAAATATGAATAAATGAAATAAATAAATAAATATAAAAATTACAATTGTATAGTTGTATTTCTACCTAAAGCACCAGCACACCCAGTACTCTACCACCCAATATCCATGTTACTTGTGGAGAAGGTATTTTAGAGAATCTAAATTTAATTAATCCGACATTACTTAAATTTAAAAGCAGACAAAGTAACCCGAACCAATACGTTTATAGGTTAAAATCAATATTACAAAAAGTTAACCAATAGAAAAATAAATCAAATTTGGGGCGAACAAGATTGCCTCTTTGAAAACAGCTTGGAACATAGTTCCACAAGATGGTAGCAATTAATTAAGGAAGACATTGGTGATTTCAACCATTTTAAAGAAAAATTCGTAGCAAAATTTTGAATTGCAATTTACAAAAGGACAAATGACAAAAGCTAGAATTAGAACAATTCCCACCTCGAGAAAAACTAGGAGCAAATACTTCATAGAGCCTCCGTAGCAATGTTGCAACGAAACAGGAAACAGAATCTCTACAAGTTATGATTGATCTTTAGAATACTATCACCACTTGACACCAATCTCACAGAAATGAAAAACACAGTTATTATCATCTTAAAATCTATCAATTTAAGGATCAAAAACTACACATTACGGGTTCTTCATTATTCATCATCCAAATTACTATGTCCATGATAATTTACTACCTAAACACATTTAAATAACATAGTTATCATCAGAAGTTAAACATTACTAATTTAAAAAAAATAACAATTAATATAAATATGGTTATTCTACCAAATCTCCATTATTTCAGTCAATCATGGTAATTTTTATAAATCAACCTAAGTGGCCACAAAATGGAGAGGCCGAGTCATAGGCCTATATATAAATCAACTAAAAGTTGTCAGCATATTTAACTGACCCAAGTAAAACAACAATTTTATTAAAAGGAACTATTCAAACAAATATAATGTAAAAGTCACCGTACAAATTTTAATTCTGTAACATTATATCAAAAGTTTTGTAGTCTAATAGTTTCTAATCCAGTTTTACCCAGGCTGAATTGTCACCCTAAAAGGAATACAGTTTCCACCACATTTTACCAATAAAATAAGTTCACTCTTCAAGCATTAAATTCCATTTTTAGGTCATGAGATTCCATAAAATAACTAATAAGAAGAATGTATTAAAAACAATGTTTTGATAAACCTACTCACCATTTACTTTTTTAAACATCCCATACATATTTTCCAAATAATCATGATCCAGGAACCAAACAGACTTGTCCTTTTCGTCCTCATCAAAGGGTACTGTAAAACAAAATTTATTTTAATTGCAACTCCTATTTATATATTTTACCAATAGTAAATTATACTCATCGGATTGATTCGATGTATCGAATCATGAACATCGAATATCCCTAGATTGTAGTTTGATATAAAGTAAGCTACGGTAAACATTAAGTATATTTATGTATTACAGAATTTATGGCGCAAATTTACATTACGACCATATGCCATATTGTGGCAGAGGTGCCAACGTAAATGCAAGAAAATGCTCTAATACATAATTGTAGTGTTCAATTCTACTTCTAAACGTCTTAAATGAAAACAGAAAATATGTAATTAACAAAATTTAATGTAATTAATTATAAACAGAAAATGAAACACTTTAAACTCAATTCACAACTTATTTAACTCAGGAAATAAGTTATTAGACATATATTTTCAATGACATCATCGGACTGTGCAAACATACGATGATAAATAAAATAAAAACTATTGACGGACTCTACTATTCCTACCACTAACATCACTTAATAAATTACATATTATATACTTATAATAAAACAGGAACAAACATTTTCTCTTTATAAAATTCTGTAACACATAAATACTTAATGATTACCATAAAGTACTTTACAACAAACGACAGATATTCTATAAACATCAATGTTCACGATTCGATGCAATGAATCAATCTGATGTGTATAACAAGGGCTCAAATGTATTTGTTAAATGATGGAAAAAAAAGGCTTTAGTTCTAACCTACAGTCTCTAGTCACAGTATGTTTCCTCTTTGTAAACATATAAAAGTTAGTACTGCAACATCAATTAATTTGTTTTGTATAGCAGAACAAAAGCATAAAAAAAAGCCTCAAGTTCTAACTTATAGTATTGTGTCACATTAGGCATATGTTTACCTGCATTCAACAGTATAATGTGCTTAGGTTGGCACCACTACTCTATTTCCTTAAAAAAAGGTATTCGTCTGTAGGCCCTAAACACAACTGAGGGTAGTAAAGTAAATTTACGCTGAAGGCGTAAGTTTACTATTCGACCCTAGCCTAAAATTTTTGCAGACAACGACGTTTTACATTCTACTGTTAAATGCTGAATACAGGTAAACATACTGTTATAGGTTAGAAACTTTTAGGTTTTTTTTATTATTCTTGCATTTCTGTTACCAAAGGTTGTTAGCCTAGGGTCGAATAGTAAACTTGTGCCAATTTATAAAGTGAAAATTGTTGTGTTCCTATTTTGCTACACCTATACATATTTTATTAAGTGATGTCCTATAAGCGTAGTCCTCCGATGTCTTTGAAAAGGTAAATCTAATATTTTCCGAGTTAAATAAGTTATGAATTGAGATTAGGATAAAGTGTTTTATTTTCTGTTCATAATTAGGCCTAATTATAAATTAAAGGCTACATTAAATTTTGGGCGTAAGTTTACTATTCGACCCTAGCCTAATATTTTTGCAGACTATGACGTTTTACATTCTACTGCTAAACGTTGAATAATAGGTAAACATACTCTGACTAAATACTATAGGTTAGAACCTTTTAGGTTTTTTTTATTATAATGCGCCAAATTTTATAAATTGTAGGCTAGGCCTAGGCTATTTTCTGCTGCATTTATTTGAGAAAGAAATAGAATTAAACTTTACAATTATGTACTAGAGCATTTTCTTGTGTATACAGTGAGGTAGCCTAATGTAAACTTTAGCAGTTCACCTTTATGTTCAAGGTGATAACTTTTATAAACTTGACACAAAAAGTTAGTATAGGCTAGGTTTAATAAAAGGTTTTCATTATATTTGTGATAAGTTAGCATGAATAAAAGATGCATATAGGATATATATCACAAAAAGGAGAGTTTAGGCTAGTGTTTATATCAGTAGTATTGCAAACTTTTAGTACCGTACTGTATACTATTACTTGTTGAAAAGGCTACAAACTTATTTAGCCCTAGGCTAGGCCTATGTTTACAAACTGGAAACTGTAATTTAGGCCTAGTTTTGGCTCAGGTTTTTTTAGTTAGGAGAAAGTCCAGTCATAATAGAAAAGTAGTGGTATAGCCTAGTGAAAATTTGAAAAGCTGCCACTTTTGATTTAAAATTTTCCCATATTTTTAGAATAGGCCTAGGCCTAACAGTTGCCAAAAAATGTATACAAGCGTTAGCCTATTTTAATTTACAAAATACAAATGAAATAGTTTTTAAAAAATTACCTGCAAAACTGTTTGAAACATCTAATACGCCTTTAGGTCTCCAACTACCCAAAAGCACACCAACCACACGCTTCTGATTACCAATTTTGCCCATACGATTGAAGTGATCCACTACACTTAATAAAACTAGTGGATGAACAACTACTTTATTTATGGTAACGTCAATCATGTTGTTTCTTTTAAATTTTCTACTTTCACAAAGTACGTTGGTTTTGTTGAATCTAAACGATTTATTCAAACCAAAAACAAATATAACCTACAAATTCAAACATAATATTCTGCTTGTCACGAAGAGGAATGAGATGTATGTTGAGATCAGATGAGCATGAGCTTTCAGCTTTTATCTTTTTTTTTCTTGTTGTCTATACTACTTGTTGACAGGATTGGATAAAAATTAATAATGATTCCCCTTATTTCATTATAGTTTTATGTCTTTATGTTTATAACTTTAAACATTTTTGGACTTCTAGCCTACAGAATTGTATAATAATATTAAAATTTGTTTATTGCCTTATATGGTCCGTCACTATCCTTGTTTGTTTGTTTTTTAAATTACCGGTTTTGACATTTCTATGATGTCATCGTCAGATATTCAAACACAGTCATAGTAAATAAATACACGTAACACACACTAAAAACGCTTTAACAACAAAAAAAAAAAAAAACTATACAAGTTTTTAACATTTGCACTGAAAAGGTGTTCACCATGCATGTAGTATATTGTTAAATTAGAATTAAATAGATAAACTGTTTTATATAATAAATTGGGTTTTTCGTATTACATATAAATTAGTCACATACAGGGCAGTTTTTTTGGGGAAAATTTGATTAACTAGGATTTCTAGGATGGTTAAAGGTTTTGTAGGGTTTTCTTCTCGCCAGACTCCCAGAAGTACTTCTGGCATTAATATTCCGGAAGTTTTGTTCTCTCTATACAAGCTTAAATATATACATACATGTATTTTATTTTGAAAGGATTATTGTCTGTTTTGTTTAAAGTGTGTAGTATATGTATTTAGTAAGTAAATCTGCAGTAAATCATCAAAATTGTTACAGTCTAATCGTTTGTAGCGTTTTATGCATTGCTGTTTGACGTTCGCCCATTGTGTTTTATATTATAATAGATGGATGCTAACTTTTTTTTTCTTTGCCGATTGGCTTTTTGGTTTAAAATAAACCAAGGCTTTGCTATGCTAACTTTGATTATATTCCTTATCAAGATTAAGGAGGTAATCAAAGATGCCAGATGCTAAGCAGTTCAAAGTTTTACGTGCAGTACTACCATAGATCAGGAATAATAAAATAGATCATGCATGCATACGGGGGCTGTGTGCCGAGAAAAAGGTTGTCGCGAAAATAGTACATGATCGCGCCGCGAAGTAGCGCTAGGGAGAAATCATTGGTGTTTCACACAGCTTCCATCGTTTCCCCAATTGATAACGCCACTATCGTCAAATTTCCAGTGGAACAAAATATTGCATTGGATCGGAGTTCTATTAGGTTATCCAAATACAATGGTACTACTAATCTTTTTGTATTGTCATAGTTTTATTATAATTATTTTTCTCTTTTGTCTTGTTCCTTTACATTGTGACTGACAGTGTCAGTACTTAATCTACTGTCTCTATTATTCTTAAATCTTTATAAAATAATTATATTAGTTTATTATAATAATTATATTATGCAGCCTATGTCTGTACCTGTGGTCTCTGTCCAGCAGTAGCTCTGGCTCTTTACTCTCAGTACTCAGCACTATTGGTATTATTATCTCTGGTACCTCAGTAGTTTTACTTGCTCAATACTCAGTAGAGTACAGTAGTCTGTTTGTCTCTCTGTCTGTAGTTGTGTATTTTGATCTGAGCAAATGGCTCATGTTTATTTTTAATTTCCGGGGAAATTTAATAAATCCTCGATTTGCTTAAAAAAATGCAATACTTTTATTATATTATTTGTTACACATAATGATTAGAATTTAAATGGAAACAATCCAAATACTATTATACTTTTATCGTTTTATCATTTTGGAATTATTTTGAGGTTAACACATTTAAAAGGTAGGCTACTTGCAGTTTACTGTAATTCCTAGTGGTCCGATGAATAAAAATTATTAAGAATAAGTAAATACTAGTAAGAAAAAGCATAAAGTTTTCTAGCATCTACTTCAAGAATATGGTTATTGCTAAGCTAAGAATAGCCTACAACTTAGGAACATCATTAGTCCATGTCACAACCTTTAAATTAAGGGTTCCACTGGCTGTTGTCAAGTGTAATTGATTTTGTAGGTTATAGGTTACACAATTTTAAAAGCAGTTGCCATGAAAGCCTGCTTTCCAAGTTTCACCATTGTTGTTTCATTATTTTCAAAAGAGCATTATTAAAATATAAATTTTAAAGTGTTTGGACAAATTACCAAAAATAAAGGCGTAATGTGGCAGTACAGTTAAAAAATTTTTAACCGATTTGTGTAGCCTACAATTTCAAAAATCTTGATACTATCGAATCTGCTTGGAAAGGAAATGAAAATTGAAATTGTAAGAGAAATTGTAGCTTGGAAAATATAGTCAAGTTCAAGTCTCATTAAAATTGTGGTTTACAAATGTTCATAAACAGGATGCACATGTCGATCCCTGTTGATTTGACAAAAAAGGTGCCATGCTCCTCTTATTTGCTAATGAGTTAGGCCTACATACATTCCATTCATAGTAAAGACCAATTTTATTGGCATTGTACACAGTGCATGGTTTGTAATTTGGGCGCAAGTTTACTATTCAACCTTAGGCTAACCTATGGCAACAGAAATGCAATAATAAAAATTTAAAAAACCTGAAAGGTTCTAACCTGTATTTAGTCACAGTATGTTTACCTATATTCAACATTTAACAGTAGAATGTAAAAAAACAACGTCGTTGGCTGCAAAAATATCAGCCTAGGGCCGAATAGTAAACTTATACCGTAATATGAAATAACTTTTTGCCACTCGGTTTCCAACCAACTCGTATCTGTTGCAAAAGCAGCTTTTTTTTGTTGGGCAACATATTATGTTAGTATAAAATGTTGTCTCTTTTCTTCAAAAGGTGAAAGCATCCCTAATTTTTGTATAAACCTATTATAATACAATTCTTGTGCGGGATATGTAATAGTGTAAACAATTCTGATCATATTGCTTATTTTGAAGAATTAGAAACAGCGTGAATAATATTAATTGTTTATTTTCAAATTTAGTACAGTAGTTTATATTAATAATATTAAGTGTTATCATAGTCGGTCAAGGCTAACTTATTTGATGAAATTCCATAATAAGGTCAAAATTTAAACTTAGGCCTACACATATGTTTTTAGTTGTCCAAACAGCTGTAACAAATATATTGTTGTTTTTGTGAAATTTGTGTGTTTTTGAAGTTTTGATTTTTACCTTACAATAGGCAGGCCTACTGTAGCTTGTTACTGTAATTTTATTAATATTTCTTTATAAATCCTACTCTATTTTAATCTTTAAAACATTTTGAAATAATTAGATGGATGACAATGGAATTAGAAAGCGGATCTTGGAACCAAAGCAGAAGCTGACTAAAAATGATTTTCCTCCTACGTATTTTGTTATTCAGTTTTCAAGGAAGATTAAAGTGGAAACAATTGAGTGGTTAACAAAAAAAATTAAATGTGATCGTAAACAAGGTGGAGCGGAGTTGTTGGTGAGAAAACAACCCTTTTTACAAGGACAGGTACTAAAATATATATATATATATATATATAGGTATACTATTTTTAGTTTAAAGCCTAATTTGTGTTTGTTTACAGATTAGTTACACATGTATTTGTATAAACAAAAATAATGACTGCATTTCTTTTAACCCTTGACTACTATGGACGTCTTTTGCCCCATAACTACTTTGAAGGGGTCTGTTAGACTGCTTTTTTAAAACATGTGTGATTACTTTAAACAAAATATATAGCCTATTTAAGTAGCATTCACACTCCAAACGTTTTTAAAACTTTGTTTTAATAACCTATAATAAAAAAAAAATCTAATTTCGTTTTGTATATTTTTTTGGGATTTTTTAAATCTTATACTGTAAAACATGTAGTATATATTATACAAATTTTTAAAAGAAATTATGTTTTAATTATTTAAGGAAACCAACGTATCTGTTTTTGTTGAGTACCATAGTTACAAGGACAACATATTTTTCAACTGTAAACATGCACATGTTCTTAATTCAAAGGATCGATGTTGTATGTCAAATGTTGGAAAAAATATTTTGTAATAGGTAAAAGGAACAATGAAACAAAATATTAACTTTGTCAAAAGAAACTGTATTACGTGGGTATTATGTCAAATACACATTAAAGTAAAAAAATGTTAGTAACAAAAAAAAAATTACTTGAGTGTCAAATTTGGTAGATCTATACCGTGCCTGGATGTCCTTCATAAAGTCCACACATACTTTCTTTGAACACTCCATGCAAATTGGTTTGGCACAGCATTTACAAATGTATCTTGTCTTCCTTTTGAGCCTTAGAGGGCACATGCTACATGTTTTCTTCATTTTCAGGATTTCTGGAATATCGTTTTCTTCTTGCAAAGGCCAGTCTTCAGTTGTATATCTTGACTCAGATGCCCCTTCTGAAGTCTTTGTTGCATGAGAGGGGTAACAAGCTTCAGAGCAACAGACTTCATAAAATCAAGTCTCTGGTCATAGCTTTTGTGTTTCTATAAGCATTGTACAGAACGTATGCATTTACTACAGAGGCAATATTTAACATAGTGAAAAAGATGACCATTGGCCACCTTTGAGTACATCTAGAGGAGGAATAGGTAGCACACATCATGTCAATTGTGTCAACTCCACCTTTTTGGTTCTATTATATCCAGCGATAGTCTCGGGTTTACCACTAACATCATCAGTAGCAGGACCATAATGCATCGATGAAACCAAAATGACTGCTTTTGATTTCTTGGGCACGTAAGAGAGCAAAGTGATATTCTCAGTGAAACCATACATGCAGCTCCTTTTTTCCTTCTTACTTGATGGAAGAAAGCACTCTGGAATCTCTTTTTTTTTTAAAAGTTCCTACAAAGGTTATTCCTCTCTTATGAAGTTCGTTAACAAGCTTGATAGAACTGTAGCAATTGTCTGTAGTAAGTTCCTTTTACTATTTTCAATAGGTTTTATCAGGCGGAGTACTACCTGAGTGGGTTTGAGGAGGCTTTTCACTTGTTGGTCAGTAAGGCCTTTACTGTCACTGTTTTTTAAAAGCTGATCTACCTAGGAAAGGTACCAACATTTCATCAATACATACTGCTTCTCCCACAGTGTAACAAGACTGCCAGTTTTCTACAAATTTATAAAATATACTTGCTACTGCCGCCTCCCTTGTCTTCTTTTTTCTCTCTTCCCTGTCTTCCGGGTTGTCGAACCTGAGAGCTTGTAGGATGAAAAGAAATCTTTCCTTACTCATTACAACACGAAAAATTTCCCTCCCTGTTCCATCGGTTGCAAACAAGCTATCGATGGATTCATTGCCAGCTTTGAAGGCAGCACTGTTGACTAGAAGACCAATAAAACCCTTCAGTTCAATTTCATCAATATCGTGAACAAAAGAAGGATAGTGCTTCTTGTTGTACTTTTGCCTCAAAGAATTTATCTTTACATTTGTCCAACGCACAATCTCGGCCAGAATGTCATAAGAAATCAGTAGCTGCCATATTTCTAGAATATCAGGATTGCTTCCGAGGTTTGATGGTCGCGCCTTCAGTCCCGGTTATTGTGTAATGATATTATCGGCCCTGGTTCACACTGCTTGATTCCCTGCATTTTTTCTCCAGCGAAAAGGCGGTATTTTCCTTTTACTCATTTCCTTTGTCCTTCTACTGTAATAGAATGACCTATCTCTTACCGTATTTGATGCTGGTGTTTCAGGGTTGGCAATCGGTGTCAAATTGTTTCCCTCAGGATCAATTGTTGGTGTCACTTCATTTACCACAAAATCAGCAATTGCTGATGTGTTGACATCCCTGGTTTCAGAAATAATATTTGGTACTAGGCTTGTCTCTTGAGTAGGCCTATCAACATTTTCATTTATTTCAGGAAAAAGTAACGGCCTTAATGTGTGGGCTGGACTTGTTGCATTGCATAAGTTCTACAAGATTTATTTATTTTGGTTTTATTTCTAGGATTACCTTGTTGAAAAGTTGTCGTTTGAAACTTCCTTTTCAAAGACCTGCATGAATCAGAAATGGCTCTAACGACAGAATTATTTGTAGCCAATAAATCAGCTTCATTAGACCAACTTAGGCCTACTTTTTGTATCTCACAATCGTCGGCAGTCTGCTCACTTTTTGAGTCATGGTCGCTTTCTTCTACGTAGTCAGGATCCCGGTCACTATCGTCAATGTCTTCATCAAACTTATCCTCAAGTGTTTCATGAACCATATCATATAAATAGTCCTCGAAATTGTTTATTCTTGAGTCCTAAACAGGCCTAACAGGAGGTAGAGAGCTCCTTCTAACCACTCCGGAACTAGTAGAAGGTTCAGATTACATTTTATCCATATTTTATTATTACGGAAACATAAACTATACAATATATAAAAGTATTTACATAGTCCTGATAAAAGGTACACAACCACTACAAAAAATATATTGGACCGCCAACAAACTAACGTAACCACTACGCAACGTTTCTCAGACCGCAACAGATCGATAATTCACAAACCGGCTTCGATTTCACTCATGCGATTCCACTGCTCAACTGACCACCCAATGTCTGGAAGGTACTGTGAAGTGCGGGCTACGGTGTTGTAAGGCGAGGGAGAAATCCCTGTTGAAATTTCCCGCGCGGTCTGAAAAACGGTCCGTAGTAATTAAGGGTTAATTTCCTTAAACGATTCAGTTTATGGCTTTGGGTTCAAGATTATTTTCCAACATGGCCTATTCTACGTATAATAAACTTACAATAACGGAGTTTCTAAATAAATTATCCTAAATTATTACTGTGATAGTTACATAGTTTTCAATTGTAAATTTCTTTTATAATGATTGAATTTTGAAATAGTTTTCTGTAATATATAAATTTCTTAGTAATTGTTTGTTTGAATGGGCTTTAGGCTACATGTGTAGGAAGTTTTTGTCTGTTCATACACATGTGTACACTTTTGAATGACATTCCAATCATAGTACATTTCGCTTTCTTACATAGGCCTACAGTTCCTTGGTTTCCTTTATTAGGCCTGCTATTTGTACTTTTGAATAATTTTCTTTTATTTATTGATACTTATTTGAATTTACTATTACGTTAAGAGATCTATAGGCTATTTGCAAATTCACTTTAAATAATTTAGAATTGAATTTTATAGATTTTATTATTAATTCTTGTTTGAATTTAGCCTAGGCAATTTCTCGAAACAAAGGCTTTGTGGTTAAATTGATAATGGTAATTTGTATCATTATAGAACAAAACACCCTTAGAAATAAATATAACACAATAACATCAACTTATAATTTGACTATATTTAATTGAAATGAAACACTCTGAAACGTTTGGAAATATAAATTTATTCTAAGAACAATCCATGTAAATTTTGAATTATATGTTTATAACAAGGAAATTAGTTAATAAGTAGTGTAACTGTTATTACGAAGTGGCTAATTGCTTGTGTTTTAGTGAGAGGGTTACAAATAGATATCACATATTATATATTTGAGCCTATATAAACATCTATTTTATTTGGTGGTACTAAATAGATTTAATTCTACACTTTGTGATAACTTATTACAGAAAACCTGCGTCTGCTAATTCTTTTACTTTACTCTACGGACAAAACTGAGTTCAAATTTCTACTCCCCAAATATGAATTCTTTTTAAAATATACAACTTTTCGAATACCAATACATAAACTCACACAAACTGATTCTAACCCAGAATTTAAGTAAAACAATTTTCCCTCTAACTTTCATAAATAGTGCCCTCACCTCTATTATTTTGTCCAGGTGGCTCCGGTCGGTGTAGTATGCTTCCTCCTCTCTATGTCCACCTAGGCTGGCACCCCTCATGGAAAAAGCCTCTCTGGTGTCTCCTTGGTGCCCACGCCGGCATCTATCCCAAAGACCCCTATGTGCCAAGACTTCTCGTCTTGCCTTTTCCCAAAAGAACCTTTCTAATGTTTTCTTCCTATTTAAAAACTTTTGGCCCCCTCTCAGTTTCCCCGTCTTGTCTTTGTACTCACTTGATGGATTACTTATAAATACCACTCAGCGATCTACATAATTTCTAATTTCATAACTACCTACTCTATATTACATAATTGTGCTTACAAGTGCAATTCTACTATTGCCAATTGTTGGGTTTGAATTTACTCATTCCAAATCAGTGTTAAGTGAAACACCGACTTGGGTTAAATAACATGGCAGCCATCATCAAACTAAATAATATAATGTTTGGTGACCTAAAAGTGAACAGCTGATCATGCTGACCCATGCTAGTCACATTTTGAATTTGGTTTAGTATGTATTAATAAACTATTAGCCCATATCAGTAAATGTCTGAAGTAAAGTAAATATAATTGAATAAGTCTTTAAAGAAATACTATTTAAAATATGACAAAGAAGATATTATTAATATTAAGTGTGTTTTTTTAATGAAGATTAAGTAAATAAAACTTAAACAGTCAACTTATTGCCAACCAAATTGCCAAAAGTTAAAAAAAGTTATATATAACCTAATTATTGGAAGAAACTGTAATACTTTATATTGAATAGGAAAATTATGCTGGACATTTGAACAGTCAAATTTATTATCTATGAACTTGCAAAAATTTGAATTTACAGAATAAGACAATTGAAGTTTGAAAGAATTTAATATACAGTGTCCAGCTTTGACGGTCCAAAACTTTACGGGGTTAAAAGTTAGAAACAAGCAAATAATACAATATAACATGTGTTCTATCTCGATCTGTTTTCTGTCTGTCCAACTGTATCTGATTTTTACAAATACCTTAATATCTCAGAAACAGTTTAAGATATATAATCATGAAACTATATTAAAGACCACTAAAGAATACCGTTGCGTGGCGGCTAATAGGATGGGTACGCAGCGTTGCCATATCTACTAGTCTTTAACACTCCTGGTAATTACCGCTCGAGGCTTGCGCGCAAAGAATTACAAATAATACAATATAACATGTGTTCTATCTCGATCTGTTTTCTGTCTGTCCATCTGTATCTGATTTTTACTTTCTCCCCCTATACCATAGTATATGGAGAAAGTATTGTATTCGTCAAAATTTTTGAGTTTGAGTTTTTGGTGGAAATATCCGTTTTGAGCCCCCCTGAACCTAAAAAAGTGGTTTTCGGAGTGATGTCTGTGTGTGTGTCTGTATGTGTGTCTGTGTGTCTGTGTGGATGTTATCAGACCTAGAGCCTAAACCAGTCGT
>JAGFPH010001725.1:137305-147928 GCA_018207615.1 Philaenus spumarius
AGAAAATTATGCTATTTATGAGAATGTAATTGTATGTTTTATCTGTTCTCCAGAAATATTATTTGACTATTCATGTTTCCGCACATGCAGAAAAATTGCTTGATCTTGCTGAGGAGTTGGATTTTAAAAAACTTGATCATAATTGTCATGCAAATAAATTTACTTACCACGATTTCATACCTGATGAAGACAGTTTGACAACAGCAGAGAAACAAGTTTTGGTGCGACATGAACTTGAAAACATAAGAGCCCTTTTGGATGAAACACATATTCCTGGATACCCTGATATACAGCTTTATGAAGGGCAATCCATATGTAAGTTCATAGCCACTAAGTGTTTGTAATATGCAAACAATTTTTCTTGTATTTTTTTAGCCTTTTACTAAAGACAGACATACTTTAAATTCGTATGAAATTTTGTATAATCCTAACCGTTCAACCGAGACGGTTGCACAATCTAGAAACACATTCATTTTTCTAACCCAAGTTTCATCCTCATTGATCCACGAAGGATGTTTTCAACTACAATAATTAATCAAGTTCTATGGCTTTTCTTGACCTCTTAAAAGCATTCAAAAAGCTCCTCCATCCAGGTATTGGGTATGCGACTAAAATGTGCATGATTATTGCTCATAAGTAACTACCATATAGGTCCATTCAACTTTGCGGAGAAATCAGAGTGTCGCAGTGGAACGCCTTCTTCCAGTTTGTTACAGTTAGAATCTCCAACGCAATTACTAGTTACTGGCATTCAGTTTACTTGCACTATACATTTCATTAGTCTAATTGTCATAAAGGTGATGATAACCACCCAGGTTTTTCGTCTATAAAAAAAATCTAATTGTTATAAAGTAAAGACTTTAAGCAGGAAAAACAATTTAAAAAACAAATCATGTCAAAGAAATTGTAATGGTGGGCGTTACATGAATAAAAATAACTGCTCCCAAAAAGTATCCAAGTCTTATTAAAATACAAAAAGTATGTATTTATTTATAAAAAAACTATCTAGTATGTGAATTCATCTATTGTTTGATATTTATTTATCATCATTTACAATTTAAGTTTCATTTAAAATCATTTATTCATCAAATTCAAACAAAAACACTTTATAACAAACAAAAAAAGCACCTTGATTACTAACCTGTGCTCCACTGAGGCAGCATGATTCACTCACTGCGTAGCCAGTGCTTGTGTTCACTCCCATGACATCAGAACAAATGGAAATGATTGAGGTGACAATTGTTTGTCACATGGACCATGTTTCATGATCCAACGACTCGTCACCATTTTTATCTCGTGGCAAATTGCACTGTATTCCGTGCAATTTTTTCACTGATTTGCATATTGAGCTTTTTTTAAATTTTGCTTGGATTCATAACTGCACTAGTACACACTACACGAAGCTGTGGTATAAAAGAAATTAAACAAACATGGCGGTCAGTTTAATTAATTTAATTATACATATTGAGAAATTGATTACCCTTAGATTTAGAACAAATTAACCTTTTCATAAATTATTTGATTTATAACAAAAAACAAAGAATTGAATTCGTAGAGAGGTGTCTTACCTAGTGTCATACATACAGTAGTTTTACAATTTACCTGAAAGCAAAATTTAAGAGATGAAAATACTGTTAAAACTTACTTTTTTAGGAGCAGACAAACCTGTTACCCAATAAAAAATAAAATTCTTATACCATTTGTTAATATTAATACTTGCAAGTTTACCTCCATCGGGGCCCAACTAACGTTTCATGCACACTTTAGATTTTTTACACAAAACACTGTCCTTACAGAAAAGTTTTCTGAGACCTATTTGCACACAAAAGTTTGAAACGTTCTACTTTCACTATTGTTCGAAGTTTTCACTCATTTCGAAGAATTATTATCTCATAACTATGCCCTTAGGCCACATATCAATAATTTAAACTAACTTTTTACTGCAATAAATGCAATTTATTCAAAAAATTACATAACTATACGACGAGTGACATCTAGTCACCTAACTCTCTCTAACGCCATCTCTAGAAGGCTATAATAATAACACACTTCTTTATATATTAAAATATTTAAAAAAAACTATTTCATATCACTCTGGCAATATAATTCAACCCTACTTAATTCAGGCTCAATTATATAACCTTATTGCAAGAAATAATTAACACAAATCAATTTGATTGGAGAAGCAACAATTAAGTATTTATTCATTAATAAATGTAAAAGGATTGAAAGTTTTGAAGATTAATACAATAGTTTGCTTTATATCCTTTAATAGTCTTTATAACATATTTATATTTTACCAGGTCTATTTATATTTATTTCCTGGTCTAGGTCAGTATATTTAGCATAAGTTAATTTTAAAAGAAGTCTATGTTAAAATTTATTAGTATACTAGCTGACCCGTACGGCGTTGCCCGTGGTTGTTGGTATTTTCAGTCTTTTTGACGTAATTGTAATTCTTTTTAAGTGTTCGTTGAATACCTGTGCGTATCCTACTGTGGTCATGAAAAAAAGTCTATGCTATTTAGGAAAGCACTGAAAATTGTATTCCTGTAAACTACTGTCTAACATGAAAAAGCTTTAAATATATTGTTTTAATTTATAGTTTTTACTAAGTTTGACTTTCACTTAATTTCATTGACAATGTTGCGAGCACCTACGGCCTTAGAGGAAGCTACGTACCAAATTTCATTCCAATTCGTTCTTATAGGAATTTTTAGTAACTTTGAACCCCCTCCCCAAACCACCCTAAAATTTCGAATTTCTTTTAACCCTTTCTTAGCGAGGGTTTAAATTAGCTGGGGGTCGTAGAAAAGATATTTGAATCACTTTGTAACATCCGCGTTAATTTAGGATGTAACAAACTGGTTCAAATAGAGTTTGTAATTTTAAATGTATAGGCATAATAAAATTAGTATAAGATATATATTGTTTAGCATTTAAATATACAATATACAGTATATATCAAAATAAAGCTACGAATGTGATATTTTAATGGCATTTAGTTTAATTCAGATGGTTTGTTTAGTTTTCAATAAAATATGTTTAAACTAGTGTATGTTTATGGTTATGCATGGTGTCAAATAATTTGTTTGTTATTATTATTATTGATAGCGAAAATATGTTTTGAAAAGTATTAAAAACTTCATAGTTATGATATATTTTATACTAGGGGAGACCCCTGCGTGCTCCGCACGCCAACCCCCAATGGAACCTTTTAAAAACAAATGTTATGTTTTATTTATAACTAAAAGTTGTAAACAATAACTGTACAAATACTGAACAATCAGCTGACTACACCTTTCATACAATTTTCTTAAAAACCTTCTTATTTATTATAATGAATCAGAAAATGTATTACAAACATTAAAATGCTATTTAAATTAAAATCAATAATATCATCTTATAAAATGCATAGTTGCAAAGATATTATAAATTCCACGAATAAAATTTTATATGGTATATTTGGATTGCAGTTTAACCCATATGTCTAATTTAGATGGCAGTGAATTAAAATAAACAGTATATACCACAGCTGTGTTAGTTTAATAGCAGACAAATGTTTTGATTTTTACGTCTTTTTCACTCCATAAGATTAACATTGTATTTTTTTGTGTGCCCGTGGGTCAAAGCCCTAGAGGAAATACAAAAAACTAAGACATAGGTGCAAAACTACATTACCTAAGGAACATTTCCTGAAAATTTCATGGCTTAACTCTCTATAATTTGTCCGTACGGCGACCCACACACACACACACAGATTCTCAGTTTTATTTATAAGGATAAATAATATTTTAAGCAGCATATCTCTAAGTAGGCCTATATAGATATTTAATAACCAATGTTTTGAGTTGAATTATAATTCTGTAAGCATTTTTATTTGTGTTTGTTTATAGTTTTTCAATCTAACCTTAAAAAGCTGTTGGTTTTGAAGAGTATTAAAGTGATTATAAATTTGCTAAGTAATGTTGCTATGGTAATACATGTAAACAAACATAAGCTTTTTATACGAACAGCTGTTTTTGTGAGCTATGGTTTTGAGTTCATACAATAAATGCTGTTCAGTTTCTTCCAAATTTGAAACTTTTTCGGGAAACTTTTCAAACTTTTCTTTACGTATAAACCTTCTATGAACTACTACAAACATTTTAAGACCAAAAATAGCCAAATCGGTCCAGCCGTTCTCGAGTTTTAGCGAGACTAACGAACAGCAGTTCATTTTTATATATATAGATATAGATTATATCTATATATAAATAGATTAAATCTATATATAAATAGATTATATCTATATATATATATAAAAGCAAAATACCACTCACTCACTCACTCATCACGATTTCTCAAAAACTACTGAACGGATTGAAATGAAATTTGGTATGTAGCTTCCTCTAGGGCCATAGGTGCTCGCTAAGAAAGGTTTTAAAAAAATTTGAAATTTTAGGGGGGTTTGGGGGGATCAAAGTTATTAAAAAACTATTTCTTCAAAACTATCGAACGGATTGGAATGAAATTGGTATGTAGCTTCCTCTAGGGCCATAGGTGCTTACTAAGAAAGGGTTTGAAAAAATTCGAAATTTTAGGGTGGGTTTGGGGGGATCAAAGTTATTAAATCACAATTTCTTCAAAACTATCGAACAGATTGGAATGAAATTTGGTATGTAGCTTCCTCTAGGGCCATAAGTGTTCACTAAAAAAGGGTTTTGAAAAATTAGAAATTTTTAGGGGGATTTGGGGGGTAAAAATTACTAAATCACGATTTTTCCAAAATTACCGAACAGATTGGAATGAAATTTGGTATGTAGCTTCCTCTAGGGCCATAAGTGTACTTAAAAAGGGTTTTAAAAATTGGAAATTTTTAGGGGGGTTTGGGGGGTAAAAATGACTAAATCACGATTTCTCCAAAATTACCGAACAGAGTGGAAGGAAATTTGGTATGTTGCTTCCCCTAGGGCCATAGACTATGCTATATTTTACTATTAATATTTCTAATAATAATAAATTATTGTAAACTAATGAGTATGAACTATTTTATAAATACTTTTCTTAATTTTAGGCTAACAACAGACGAGACACCGGTGTACGGGACACTAGTGTATGGGCAGTGTACGGGACACTAAATGTACTATCAATTAAATGTGTGTCAACAGATGAGACACTGAGTAGCGCGCTACCAGATTCTGTGGCTCTACGGTGTCTCTCCCCGCGAGAAGCTGGGACACCGGAAAGTCCTGGGACACCTGTGTCTCGTCTGTTGTTAGTCTTAAAATACATGGTACACATTTGGGTGTTTAATTTTGCTTATTCTTTTTTTTTTTACTTCTTATATTGTGCAACTAATCTTTCGTCTGACTCGTGTATTTCATATTATAATGGGCCTACTTAACTGGTTGACAGTTGTCTATTTTGGTTATGTAGGTTATGAAGGTGAGTTGTTTTCTTTATAATATCTAGGCTATGTGATATTGGATTATGTTTGACTAGGTTATGTTTATTCATACAATTAGAACATGAATTCGTATGAAGGATAATTCAAGGGTCCACAAGGATAATACAAGGACAATTCATATAGATGAGATTCCGTACATTATAAGGCGGAAGATGCTCCTATATGTGCTACAAACTATAATATTTAAATTTTGTTCTATTTTACATTTCATTCAATTCTATAGTTGAAAGCAAAAGTGCAATAAGATAACTCAAATGTTTACAAATTGTTATTGACTTATTTATTATTCAGGATAAAACATTTATAATTACAACTTGTATTACATTTACTAGTACAATTAACTAAACCAAATAACACAATCTAATCTCTCTTTCTCGGAGGGTATCTGGGTCTGGCTATTTATAGTATACAGATAAATATATTTAACCAACAAAGTCTACTATGCTAATGATCTATTCTAAATTTGTCTAAATGTTCAATTAATTTAATTTTATACTCCGAAATATAAATTTTAAAAGTCCAAAGTTTCATATCCAAATATTTATATAAATTGTTTTACTGCAAACAGGTCTTCATATGTTATTAAAATATCAGGTGGATATTACCTGTACTTGTAGGCTTCATTACAATACCATTTCAATTTTTTAATTAATACAAAATTAACCTTATAATACAGTGAAACCTCAATAAATCGAATCTCACGGGAAACGGGGAAATTTCGAATTATCGAGTATTTCGAATAGTAAAGGATCAATCTATCAAGGTTCATCCTCCCCAATTTTCAATTTATAGAGGTTCAATTCAGTGCAAGCAATAAATATCAGGAGAATTGATTGCCTTCTAAAATTTGGTGTTTTGTACATTGTGCATTAATATTAATTTCAGTACTATAGTTTTTTTTTTATTTTTGCGCGAGGTGTAAAAAATGTGCAGGCACAGGCCCTGTTGGTACCGCACAGTAGGGTTATGTGGGGATGGCCCTGTGCTGACCCACCTCTTTCTCTGCCCTTTATGACTGGCGACGGAATCACCATTAAACATACTTCATCACCAATCAAGGGTCCGTCTTTAGCTTACCTCAGCTGTTCTTCTTTCCTTCTAATGATTAAATCTTTCAATAATATTCCATTTTTCTTCTTCTTCTATCATCATAACCACCAGGCTTTCCGGTGAGATCGTTGACCCAAGCTGTGTTTCCAGAACTTCTCTCTCTGTCTTCCATCGTACACATTGAAAGATTGTGTGTTCCGCGCTGTCTTCTTCCGCCTCACAATCCAGACAGCGGGCCTCTTCTGATCTCCGAAAGCGATGTAGGTACGCCCGAAAACATCCGTGTCCTGTCAGTGCCTGCGTCAGATAATAGCTCGACTCTCCATGTCGTCTATTTATCCATTCCTCGATGTTAGGAATCATTCTATATGTCCAACGACCAGACATCCTCATCCCATCTTTCTTGCCACTTACTGAGAAGTCTCCGTCTTGCATTCAATTTTATATCAGCCATCGTCGCTGTTCCATCTCTCCTCTCGTCAAATATCTCGCTCCTTTCCCAGGCCAAAAGATCTACTGGGGGTATTCCATCCACTACTGTTACCGCTCCTTGGGAGACTGTCCTATACGCCGCAGTGTCTCTTAGTGCTACTCGCCTCTGTACTGACAGCAATTTTCTCCTATGCACCAGCTTGTTTATTGCTTCGCTCCAGGCCGGTGCTGCATATAATATTAAGGAGTTTACCACACTAGTGAATAACCTTCTTTTCACCTCTCTTGGCCCTCCAACATTGGGCATCAAGCGTGTAAGGTTTCCAAAAGAAAGCCCACGGTCTACTATTCCCA
This sequence comes from Philaenus spumarius, assembly GCA_018207615.1. Classification (NCBI taxonomy): domain Eukaryota; kingdom Metazoa; phylum Arthropoda; class Insecta; order Hemiptera; family Aphrophoridae; genus Philaenus; species Philaenus spumarius. The sequence continues at coordinate 144,591 of JAGFPH010001725.1, forward strand.
GGTATGTCAGCTGCGTCTTCCATTCTATTGTCACACCATTGATGACAAGCTTTGACATCCTGTACTTCCTTCTCTTTGTTACAAGAATTGCTTCAGTTTTGTTGACTGCCATTTCCAGCCCTCTGCTGGTCATCCATCCTTCAATTGAAGCAATACTCTCTTTCATCTTACATTTCTGGACATGCACGACTTCCGAGGCTCCCACGACGATAATACTGTCGTCTGCAAATCCTATTATATTTACCCCAGCTGGTAATGATGTTTCCAACAAATCATCGTACACGACCTTCCAGAAAAATGGCCCCAGACGTGATCCCTGTGGAGCTACTCTTGTTACCTTCTCTCGAATGATCCATCCTTCCCCTTCGTAGGTTATGTGCCTCTGGTGAAGGTAGTCTTCTATTATTCTCCTCAGGTAAAGTGGAATATTCCTTCTATATTGCGCCTCCATCACATCAGTACTATATTGTAATGGTTACTAATGCAATTATAAAATTAAATAAATACTTTTAAATGAAATTTTCATAACGAGAGCAAACTTAAATTTTATATGCGTATAATAAGGAGAAAGGTATATTCAGCACCTGCAGAGTGAATACCCCGAGACAAATTAAATTCAAATTAATCAAAAATAGACTCTTAAAGACATTTAAATTTTACATTACAAATGAGCTAAACCAAGGGTACATAAATACTTTATCAATGCAAATCGAATCAGAATATTAATGTAATATGTAATATTGATGCTACAAAATTTCAATAAATTTATTTATGATAATGTTGACCTTAAACTTGTGTGTTTGAGTAATTATTTCTATGTTAATGCTTTAAATGTTAACAAATAGCTTATTAAACATTTCAGAACAACCTATAGCTAGCAACCCAAAAGTATTAAGCTATAACTTTTTTTAAGATACAATTTTTCAAAGTTATTTTATAATTTGAAAAAGGAAGGGAAGTAGGAAATAAATATATTTTTAAAGTTAGTCTATAACCTAACTTCAGCTTATTTTCTGTCTCAAATTTTTCTTCTTGTAAGATTTGTCTCCTTTGTTGTTATACTTTAATATTTGTTTTTAATACGGTATTTTACTTTTAATCACCAACTCAAATATACATTTACATAGCCTGAAAGCTTCCATAAGAGTTCAACAAGGAATGCCGGGAAATTTTAAAATTCGAGCCCCTACAATTGAAAACCACTGCCTTTACTTTAGTTCTATCTAAACTATTTATATGTGGTGCCAAACTTTTAATTATGTTTTCTTTCAGTTTGTCCCATAATATTGTAATACTTATTCGATTTGATGATATTTTTAACACTGAACATCTTGTATTGTTTAAAAAAATTATTAACCTATTTAAATTACATTCACTTGTTCACACAAACAATGTTTATAAACATACAATATTTTGATTTCAATAAAACATGAAATATTTTTATCTAAACATGAAATAATTACACATAAGAATAGTGAAAAGGTTTTTAGTTAACCCTAGGCCTGGCGCGGTTAAAGCTAAAATTGAAAAGCCGGTTTTTAGTGTTTTGCAAGCATTTTTTTTTAAATTCGCCAAAAATAGTAATTCTATCCCAATCCAAAAGTGTTCTGTACCTTTTTTGTAGAGAAAGGTTCAATGAATTCATATATGCAATTAACAAATTTATTGATGTAAATTTGAAAAAGTTATTAGCTCAAGAAACAAAAAATGTTCAGTTATGGAAGGTAAAAGTTCAACTTTAGGCTTACTTAACAAGTAGTAAACATTTTTTGTTATTTTTTTCATAAGCGTAACAAAGTTTCGTAATTTAGTTCTAAATAGAACTATATAAAAACATTTATCAATTTCTTATTTTGGAAACACCAGTTTTTATGTTCCAACTACACGACTGCTAACAAAACTAGGCCTAGTTTGAAACGTAATTTCTATATATGCTTTGCCAAAAAATGAAATGTTATTATAACAAAGTGTAGAGAATAAATCAAAGAAAAGAACTGTATACTTGTCTTTTCTTAGTTCACAAAAGTGTTTGAGTTATCTTTATTTGAATAACAAAATGACATCAATCTAATAAAACTTCACCGGTCGATTTAGGTCGGGAAGGAAGGGACATTTGATAACGTGGGAGCGACAGGCGCCGAACGGTCTTACCAGTATGCCCTAATTATGTACTTTCCACTGCTGTCTAGACAAACAAATAACTAGTTATATCTAGTTTACTTCCCACCTTTAGAAAGATCGAACTATTCTCTACAAAGTGGTATAAAGAAATCTGTGAAAACATAAGGAATTATAGGGGTTATCTCGGTTGACAAATAAATGTGCCTGTTTCATTGGTTGAAAACTGTCCAATCGCAAGCGTTTACAGAAATCTTCGTCATAAATCTTGTAAAATAGTGAAATCTGATTGGAAGGCACTATTAGAAAGATAAAATCTAGACGAATCCAGTGGTATCTTTATAATAGCCATAGAAATATTTGTGTAGAAGGTCTTGAACGTCGAAGAAGTGGGAAATAACACTACAATTGTATGCAATTTCACGCGTGGAAACAGCTGTAACCCGATCTGCATATTTTAAAACGATGATTACGTATGTAAATATATGTTTTACAAAAAAGTTTTAAATACAAAAATTAAAGTTTAATTCATTTCCTTTCCAACGGTGCCGGTTTTATTATGATTGGATGATTTTTAGTATATTAATTAATCGAATATGCAAATGTATGCAAATTTACGCATTTGTTCAAAATGGCTGCATCTTGCACCTGAGAGAACGTCACTTAGTGCAGTCTGTCACGGGGAGGGTTAACCGCTTTAGGTTATAATCAACTCTTACTGATTTCTAAATGTTGTGTTTCATATGTACTTAAAATAAACAAAACGTAATTTGAATTTAAAAGAAAGGTAGGTTTTAGATTTTAATTTGGTTGTTCAATATTTTAAGATTACAAAATCATTTTAATTTTCCAAACTGGTAATTCTGTTCAGCAAATTTTGAAGTTAGCTCTAGGCTATCTAACAAATTGGTGACTCTTACATTTCACTGTTCTTTTATTTAAAAAAAAAACAGAATCTTATGTTTCAATATATATACAAATCAACTCCTTGATCTTTACTCTGGCTTAAAATGTTACAACGTAAGTATAGTTAATATTATTATTATTAAAATTGTGTAAGTGTTAATTCTAATAATTTATGTTGTTTAATCAAAGTTCTGAATGTTCAATTATCTACTAACTTGTTGAATTGCAATTTTGAGGTTTAACCTAATTTAAAGGTTTGTTTACTAGCCTACATGGCTCTTTGATTATTACATCGCTTTTTCACTATTCTTTTT
>JAGFPH010001725.1:147938-170988 GCA_018207615.1 Philaenus spumarius
TCACACTCAAGATCCAATCATCCATTTAGCCACTATTCATCCGAGAAAAGCTAGACAATTTCACTGATTCACTGACATTAATTATTAGGCACTTCCCGTAATCGTACCCCCCTCGACCTCGTACTTGAATTAAAGCTCTCGACAAGAAACTTTTGGGAAAATTGCCAGAATTTAACATTTTTTAATTTTGAAAGTACCTTTTGGGCGGGAAAGATTTTTTCAATTTCTTCATTTTCCCACTTTGAGCGCATTTAGTAAGTAAGCGGTAAGAGATAGCAAAAAATGTTAAATACAAAAGTTGTAGAAAATTAAATTTCAAAGAAGAGTTTTTCCGTCAGATTCAAGATCCATTTAGTCACTATTCATCCGAGAAAGGAGGCTCCGCCCAAAGTCCTTAAAGCTAGACGATTTCACTGATTCACTGACATTAATTATTAGGCACTTCCCGTAATCGTAACCCCCTCGATCTCATACTTGAATTAAAGCTCTTGACGAGAAACTTTTGGAAAAATTGCCAGAATTTAACATTTTTTAATTTTAAAAGCACCTTTTGGGCGGGAAAGATTTTTTTGATTTTTTCAATTTCTTCATTTTCCCACTTTGAGCGCATTTAGTAAGAAAGCAGTAAGAGATAGCAAAACATGTTAAATACAAAAGTTGTAGAAAATTTAATTTCAAAGAAGAGATTTTCCGTCAGATTCAAGATCCAATCATCCCTTTAGCCGCTAGTAACCCGAGAAGGAGCTCCGGCAAACAATCCATCAAATTTCCTATGTTAATCTTATGGAGATAATGTTTAATGAGTTTGAGTCAGCTGCCAAATAAAACAGCTGATTTGTGCTTGGTCACCTATGTACAAACGAGCCAAAGATTAACGAGATTCTTCAGTGAATTTTCCAACAGCGAGCGAAGCGAAGCAGCCATCTGAGGCGGGGTTGGGACGGGAAGCCTCCAGGGGCAGAGCCCCTAGTGTTCTTATGTACATTTTCTACAAAAGCATCATTTAGAATTTTAAAAACCCCTTCCCAAAAATTCTAATTTAAATATAACGGTAAAATTAATAATTTTTTTTTATTTTAGAAATAATAAGGTTTGCTACGGTACATGTATTTAAGGTTTGAAACCAATTTAGAGAATACCTTTATTTTCAAACCCTTCAGGAGTGTTCTTTAGCTGAAAGTATTTTTTATAATGTATTATTTCAATATTCCAGAAGAAATACGTGCTTACTTCGGAGAATCTGTGACGCTGTACTTTCAATTTTTAGGGTTCTACACTTATTTTCTAATTGCACCCATGGTCTTAGGCTTTTATCAGTGGTTTGTGGCTCCAGAAACTATAGCATTCTTCTGTGTTTTTAATGTCATTTGGGCTACTATTTTCCTGGAGGTAAGTTCTTTTGTTATCCTCTTATATATACTGTAAGAATAGTGGTACCAGACCTTACTAGGATGAAAATAACTCATTTTTATATAATAAAGTGTAATACCTTTTATTTTCCGTCAGTGAACCTCTTTGTTTAAAGTTTTTGATGCGTTTCGAGAATGTATCTCACTATCAGAAAGTCCCTCTATACATGGAGGTCGTCAAAACGTTAAGTACACATACACAAACTATACTTAACACAACACATTTAAAAAAACACAGTATGTAGATGCACGACTCCCGGATATCGACTGTCCGATATTGTTATCGGATATGACTGTTATACATATTGTTGAAACTATCCATACAATTTTGATCTGAATACCAACAGACTACGCAAGCTAAGGAAAAGCGTATAAAGAATTCATATGAATCAACCATATCTACGAAGCACGAAAACACATGCAGCAAACTTCGGACGTAGATCCAAACTTCGAAAACAACCTATTAGAGATGAACACTTGTCTTATTAATCATTTACAGCTAAGTATGGAATCGAAATTATAACAAAACCAATCAAATCTAAACCAAATTGTATCAGAATTAAATTTTATGGAAATTAAAATGGAATCAAATCAAAATTTCATGGACAAAAATAACATAATGGAAACCAGATTTAAATCAAACCAGCAGAATTTAAAATAAAATTTTGTGGAAATAAAAATTAGATGGAAATTTTTAGAATCTATATGACAGATGAACCAACTAGTAGGTCCACCTTAACAAAAAGGTTGTTGATGTAGTAACTTTTACAATACAAATCCACTAAAGAATGAGAACATTAAAAGACAATTTAGATAAGAAAATATCTGTACAAAATTTGTAAATTATGTCCAAAACTGAATAAACTATAATATTCAAATTAAACATCCGAGAAGAACAATTAGTAGAAATAGTTGTTTGTGCATCTAGGGTGCAAAGTTGAGTTTGTCGCACAATAGTTTATTGAGGATGACAAAGTAAACTTTGCAACCGTACAACATTTTTCCTACAGCTACATTTTAAATTAGTGTTTTAGTTTTTAAAAAGAACTGTTTTAAAGAGGTTAGTCTCACAACAATCAAAATTTTGAAAACATAGACTACATCAGCTGTTTACTTTGCACACAGTGTAGTTTAGTTTGAACACATGTAGTTTAGTTTGCGCACTGCTGTGAGCGTGCAAAAACGCACTTTATTAAGTAGCTGTAGGAAAAATTTATTGTTAATAACCATGAAATTGTGATGAATAAGGTTGAATTGCTAATGTCACATATTCCAAAATCAACACAACTAATATCCTGCGGCCAAAGATGTAACATGCTCAGGAAATACTTTAGTGAACCAGGAAATTCCAAGATTTAACAGATTCGATGCAAATTTATCCAAATGCATACCTTCATAGATTATACAGGATGTCTTTTTTAAATGGGCCACCATTGGTATCTTGTAAACTATAAATCTGAAACCAAGCTTTAAATGAGGAACCTTTCCTTGTTTTATTTAGAAATTTAAAATTTTTTTTAAATAATCGCCATTTTCCAAAATGGCGGTCAACTTTCGAATTTATTATGGAACACAATATATTTTATAATGATTTTGGATTTTACAAGTTATTTTAAGACTTTTTGTTTTTAATGTTTTTTTTTATATGACTAACCGTTTAAAAGTTAGAGAGGTATAAAGTTTTAAAAACACCCTATCTGAGCGAAAGATATTTTTGTATGGAACCGTTTTGAACCAATGAAAATGCTCTCAACACTAATGAAGTATTGGTTAGACAAACAAATAACTTTGTAAAATGAACAAATACGATTTTTGTTAATTTTTTAAACCCATAATACAGAAGAATTAAGTGACAAAACTACAAATTTGTCACACATGAAAAATTAAGTTCATAACAGATGTTCAATATCAGTTGTTCATTCACATTGTTGTTTATCGAATGGCCTCTGTTTATTAGGTTACAAGTTCTTATTTTAAAGTACAGTTTTTAATATTTTTATTTTGGAAATTGGAGGCCAACTTAATATATATATTTTTTTAATAGAACACCCTATATTTTATGATGATTTTAGATTTTACTGAATTCTGGATTCTGAACCTGCTGATATTTGCTTTCGATAAACAATAATTTGCAACAATGAATATGAACAGCTGATGTGGGACATCTAATCCGTTATCAACTTAATTTTTCATGTTTGACAAATTTGTAGTTTTGTCACACATGAAAAATTTGTTATCATGAAAAATTTGTTTAAAAAAAAATATGCACAAAACTTTTGCTGCGGCGTTTACTTCTTGACTGATGCAGTAAACCCTTGATTGGAACAATGAATACACTGGAATGCACTAGTGACTTTGACAGTGTATTAAAATACAATTTCCTACCAAATGAGCAATTTGAGAAATAATAATGGTCGGTTCTCTTAATATGGGCCATTACATTCTAATACATGTAGCCTTAATACATTGTACTATTGTTGCTAGTTACCCAAGATATTATACAAAGTTAAACAAGAATTGTTGTATATAGAGTGATAACTAATATATTCTTATAATGCCTAATGAAAGAAGCTTGCTTTGTAAGTATTTTTGAATTATTGAAAATGTACATTGGATTAATATTATTTACACAGAAAATTTTATTTTTTATATATAGGCTTGGCGGAGAAAGTGTACAGAACTTGCTTTTCTATGGGGTACAATAAGTATGGCAAGCAGTTTAGATGAACCTAGGCCTAATTTTGTGGGCATTATGGGTGTAGATGTTGTAACAGGTCGAATGCAACCTCAAAGCCCTCGGTGGAAAACACATGCTAAGGTTAGTCTGAATTCATGTTTTATGCAATAAGTTTGTCATTTCAAAATAAATTATAGATTAAAATAATGTTTGTTGCAAATAATTACAGGCTGTGTTTTTTTATTAAGTAGAATTCTTACTTGTATCAAAATCCAGTTTCCAACACCTATTTCAATTTTAATTAGAAGGATTGATTTCTAATATTGGAGAGGTGCAAGATTTTTTTAGGTGAATATAAAGGTATGTAAAAAATTAAAACATATCGCCTGTACAGAAAAAATTCCATTGGTATCATCTTGTTTTGCTACGCATCTGTCTTATTCATATACAGTGTATGTTGCATGGAATTTCTTCCCATTTTTAATCGTGTGAGTTTTTTATTCAATTTATTTATTCCCTAACATCATTTTTACTATTAGTGTGTTTCTAATGATGGATTACTCATATTTTCATAGCATTGATCATTTGCAGAAAAACACAATGTTTTAAGAGTACATATATATATAAAAGTAAAAATATACAAAACTAAGCAAGAATAAGCCTAGAGGTGTAAACCCATGTATACCCATGTGGAACCCATGACTAAAACACTCCAGGCCGTGCCTACACCCGATTTCACATTTACCGTGCAGTACAGAGCGCCCATAAGCCATGTTATCCTTACGACAGTCTTAGCGATAATAGCCAACTAAAAAACATCAACTCCCATGCTACGCTCGGTCAGATGACGCAACCTGCATGACAATAAACAAGATGTTCACCGTAATGGTAGTAACATGTCTATTCTCCCGTAAGTCCTGTACTGCACAGTGAACGTGGAATCCAGTGTAGAGTTGACAATGCAAGGGCGAGACAGACATAACTTTTGCACCCCCACAAAAAAAAAAGGCTAAATTTGCCCTATACAGTTATCTACAATATTTACACTAGTGATGCATGGAGCATAAAAAAGCGAAACCATGCGGCCTTGAACTAAACTGTTTCAATAGAATTATTTATTAATATAAATACAAAAAAAAATTTTAATATAAGTTTAGTTTTTTGTATTAGTCGAAATAATGATAGAATTCTATTTTAGCATTACCCAGAGCTAACGACGTGCATGTAGAGAATATTTAGCCCCTTTTTTACTTTTTTATTGGCCGTGGTAAATTTAATTGGATTTCTTTTACATTGTTGTTGATATCTTTTATGTTTAGTTAAGGTGCCAACTATATGGCTAGGTTTAAACCTATAACTTTTTTGTGGAATAAGAGAATGTCATAAATTTGTCTCTCTCTCTCTCTCTCTCTCGGTCAAATTTAATAATTTCCTACTCGTGATTATATTTTTTTTAAGGGAAAGTGCAATTATACACAGAATTATAACCGTAACACAAACAAATATGATATACAATAAAAATGTAAAAAATGTATTGTTTAATGTTATGCCAGTAAGAGTAATAATGTTGGAGGGAGCTGAATAAGCACAGAGGGAAATTCATAGCCCGTCACCACACATCCTACGAGGTTCCAACTGTTGCTGATTGGGCTAACACTTTAGCCTCTTGGCTACCACGCTTCCCCTCAAAATTTTAACATTTAAAACAATTCTTTTCCTAAAAGTTAATTACATTAACGAACATAATCAGTAATGAACGGTTAATGGGGAGAACTAATAAAAAACATGTTATAAGATAAAAGAAATATAAACATGCAACCATTCTTTATTTTATAATAATTATTGATGTGAAGGCAAGTACTTGAAATTTCAATGTAGTTTGCACATGTACCTACTACATTTACATATATATATGTTTGCACATGTAATTGCAGTGTTTATAACAACACATACCTACAATGATTAAATATTTTTAATGTATTTATTTTTAAAACTTTATTGAGGATATATTGAGGATAAATTTATGGGAAGTGATCATAATAAAGATATTCCTTGCCTGTTACAGTAAAATCAGCTCGTGGGGAAATTAATAAATGTTATTTAGACAAAATTCAAGATTATAAAGCATTGCCTCAAGAAATATATGGAAAACGGAATATATAATGGAGGAAGCAACATTGTGTAAATAGTTTTTTCCAATTTAGACAAATAGTTATCATGGTAGAGGAAGTCCAGAGTTTATAAAGTTTTAATATTCATTATTTGTAGGTAATTTTCAATTATTGTACTATAATTTGTTTTGTAAATTGTGTTGGTATTTATTGTTCACCATCCTCATCTATTTGTTCAAAGTTCCAAATCATTACTTAGCTTGTCCTTTGTCAGATGTACTGTGTGTCATTGCCGTTGGTGTTACTGTGTATGATTGGAGGTTTTATTGTAATGCTCGCTTCATTCTGGCTGGAAGAGATGCTGCGTATCAATCCAGATTGTCCGCAGATCTTAGTCTACTTGCCAAGCACTTGTTATGCTGGCCTTATTTATGTGATGAACATGTTATATCGGCGCCTGGCTAACTTTCTGACTGAATGGGGTAAGTAATTGTACCTATTGGGAACAAAACAAATAGAAACCTGAAATTTTTACGGATAAATTAAAGTTGTCTTGGAAACCACTTTATTTCCTTTTTAGATTTTGGAAGAGAATAATTCAATTATGTAAGTACTTATTAGAATATTTTAACCCTTTGCGATCGGATATGCCCAGCACAACGACCTACTCATGGACAACGAGGAATATTTTCCTGATTAGTTGTCCTTATTTTTCAGATGTCCATTCAATTCTTGCTCCCAGATTGGCGGCTCTGCCACATCAGCTTGTGGAACAAGCTTGTGTTTAACAATGCCTGTGATTAAAACATAGGATATTTGAACTTTCAAGAAGCAACAAAACTTTATGTACAAAACCTTTTCATTAATACACATTTAAATACAATAAAGTTATTTTAGTTTTACAAGAGGGTGCAAATGAATACAGTATACATACTTAAAGTATCATAGAAAATAAAAAAAAAAAAACAATTTGTTGTTGATTTTTAAACTCTTTTTCATTCCTATTAATAATGTGATTATAAACTATATGAAAGAAACTGTATAAAATTTAACAATAACTATTATCAAATATTTAATTTTTTAAATATTTGTGCTGGTTAGTAAAAATGTATTTAAAAAAATAAATAATTTGAACACAACGGGTTGTAATTTCATAGACGGATACAGACTTATTACAGGTACTTATCCCTCAAGGTCACAAGTCAAACACATAATGCATCTCCTAAACACAAACAAATCTAAACATGCCATGTACATTAACATATTAGTTCAATTTCATCTTCAATTAGGAGAAACAATGAAAAAGAAACCTAAAACTAATAAATGTTTAATTGTTGTATGTGGTATGTTTTTGTTGTTATGTTTTAACTCTTTGAGTTTTGTTTATTGATGTTTATTTTATATAGTTATTAATTTGTTTTAGCTTAGTGTGTTGTTTGTTTCTAGTTAATAATTTTTAAGATTTGATTTAGTTTTAGGTATATTGAATTAATATGTTTTTGGTTAATATTAATTGCAGGTTTTTTTTTAGAATTATGATAAGGTTTTGCTAAGTTATAACAGGTGATGATAACCATAATTTATAGTTATTTAGTTTTAAGTTATGAAAAGTATTAAGCATCAAATTTATAATCTGAGTTTAGATTTTTAAAGAATGTAATATGATAACTAAATATGGGTTTTCCTCTTTAAAACAGTTTAAAAAATGTATCTCATGTCATACATTTTGTCATACAAATTGCAATATTGTTTGGTTAATAAAGGAAATTTCTATTGATTTTCGTAATTTAAATATATTATGTTTTATAAAAAAATAAGCATTTAAATTACAAAACTATTAAAAATAATAATTTTTGCCTACATAACATGAACTAATTTGGAAAAATAAGAAATTTTTAGATTTGATTTGGTAATACACAGAACATGTCACAAAAATCTAATACGATGTGGTCTATTATTTTATTCTTTAAAATATAGCGTTTTTATATTTAGTATGAAAAATAAATTAAAAAATTCGTCTTTTCATGAAAATGTTTTGACAAATCTTAAATATAGAAATTGATAATCTAAAGTCCACAAAATAGTTAATGTATTTGGATAATTATAGTTCTTATCTTCAAAATAAATAATAGTTCAAATTAGTTTAAATATATTTAACTGTATGTCCAGAATTTATGAAAGTTTTTCTAAAAGTTCAAATGAATAATTAATATTTGATATTACCCTCTTGATATTTTCTAATTTACTTTAGCACAATTATATTATAATTTTATAATCAATCTTGATAGTTTCATTTTCTTTTTAATGTTGTTATTACTGTTAGTTAACTGATGCTTCTTATAGCTTCAACATCTGGTTTAAGACTGTCTGTTTTTTTTTAGACTGCCTGCTATGATGCCCTTTTGGTTCTATCTTGTTAGCCTCTGTGCTAGATCAAGTTTTGATTCAATCATTTTTGATTTGTATTAAATCAAATAACTCAGGTTGGAATTGTTTGGTTAATAATTTGTTGGAAAAGTTAAATTCATATGTCCACATTTATTATTTGTCTTTCACGCTTTTTATATGAACATGATCCTAAAATGAATAGTGTTGCTGACGCCAAGGCTCACATTTTGTTTTGTCTTTCATACTCTCATTCCCAACGTTGTTTACATTACTGTTTCTTTTCACTTTACATAATTCACATATAACTGATTACAATTAATTTTGGTTGATTTAATAAATATAATACATATATATTTTTTTAAATTTTATTTTACAATACAGCCTTCTGTAGGTAATTACATTCCATTAGTGTTTCTGTTAATAAAGAATAATGTTAGACCTATTTCAACTTTGCCTAGTTTAAGTGTGCAATGTTTGCTTTTATATCTTAAAAGGTGAATTTAGTTAGTATTAATAATATTTTTAAGTATTAATAATAATTGTTTTACTAAATCTGAAATTTTCTAAAGTTAAAGTCTTTTTAAAATGGCTATTATTTTGTTGAAATCAAATTTTTAATATCATATTAAATTTAGGCTTTGTTTGCTTTAGCAAATATTATTTGTTTCTAATAAATTATATTATTTCCTTTAACTATTTTCATGTATTTTAACCAGAAAATATACATTATTTGTAGGCTATTACAATCAATTCAATTGCCTAAAAATATTATAGTATGTAAAAAAGTAGTAACCTTGCTTTCTCCGCCAGAAATAGAGGTTCCAATCTCCAATCACAAAATTGTACTACCATTAAATATTCATTTTCAAAACATCTTTTTGTTTGTCAGTTTTGAAATATAATATTTCTTATTTTCCCCATTTAGAAAATCACCGCACACAATCACAGTTTGACAGGCATCGAGTAACCAAGTTGGTTTTGTTTGAGTTTGTTAACAACTTCATGTCGTTGTTTTATATTGCATTTATATATCAAGACATGGAAATGTTACGACATGTAAGTACTTTTATGTTATATAATGGCAAATAATATCGGATGTCATGGCTTTTAACCAATAATAGTCTTATTAACTTTTAGTTTGAATCTAGCGTTTTATATTATTATTTTAACTGTGGGACAAATTATATAAATGTAATTCCTAAATATTCAAATATAATTTACTATATTGTAATATAATTTTAGACAAAAATTTACTTTCATTTAATAAGCGGAAAATTTTGATTTGGTAAGCAGAATTTGTTTTATTTTTAAATATCCATATCAGAAAAACCATCTAAATTGGACTATAAATTATTAAGTTTTTGATAAACTTGTTACTTTATTTAAATTAAAAATAATAATCTTTCGCAACATTTTTTAGGAAATGATTAACTTATAAAAATGTTTTAGGATGTACTACAATCAATTTATATGCTTTCGGATGCATTTGTCAATGTTTGTTTTTTTCAAAATTTCTCCCCCTTATTGTTATAATGTACTTACCTCTAAAGAATTACCTTGTGAACATAATAAAAGATGACAAATCGGTATTACTTTTTCAACTAAAACCTTGTGATAAGAAACCGTAATAATCTTTGATCACTATGTGCAGGAGATTGAGCTTGTTCGATGTTCTCATCCTCTGACTAAACCTCAATTTAGAAAGATTAGGAATTACAGGCGTGAAAACATTGATTCATTATACTTATATAAATACTTATATTTAAAATACTTGTTAAGAAACAAAAGTTGGGACAGCTTCAAACGTATTGACAGTATAGGTGAGAAATTTGATTATTTTTACGATTCTTTTACATTTTTTCTAAATATTGCTTATCCTCTAAAAAGAACGATGTTGGGGAATAAGCGCAAGTGCTCAGACTGGATAATAAAAGGAATTCTTGTATCCAGGGAAAAATTTTAATTTTACTTTGAAATTTACAAAACTTGAAACAATTTTGCATTTAAGGAATTTTATAAGAAATATAACCGAATTTACAGGTAGGTATTAAGGGCAAAATCATGACATTTCGAAAAAAATTAATCTTTGCAAAATATTAGAAAACAACATAGGAGATAATTAACGAACTTAGGAAACAAAATTAGAAATCTGGGTAGGTTTAATTTAAATATTGATGGAATTAATCATTCAGAAACATCGTATGTAGCAGAGTTGTTTAATAACTTTTTTATGCGTAATACTGCCAATAGCAAGACTCTTGATCCGGTAGCAAGTAGTGGGGGGAGTTGAGTGTCATAATTGTTTCTTTCGCCTGTTGGTGTGGAGGAGGTCTCCAGTGTGTTTAGCAGTCTGAAGAATAAAACAGCCACTTCTATTGAAATTTCCACGTGGCTCATCAAACAATGCTCTGATGAACTTATCAAACCTCTTATGGTTTTAGTTATTTCTTCATTTTCTAAAGGAGTATTTCCTTCCAAATTAAAACATGCTAAGGTTCTTCCACTCTTTAAAAAGGGAGAAAAGGAAGATATAAATAACTATAGGCCAATTTTTTTATTACCTGTGTTCAGTAAAGTGTTTGAAAAACTGTTTCTAGCACAACTTCTTTGCTATTTAAAAAAAATTTAATATACTTTTTAGTGGCCAATATGGCTTTCAGATGCTGGTAAGTCTGCAGTGGATGCAATAGTCGAGTTAATGGACTTTGTTGTGGAAGGTTTGGATAAAAAATTAAAGTTATGAGTATTTTTCTAGACCTTTCAAAAGCATTTGACTGTGTGGATTTCAAACTGTTGCTGGATAAGTGAGAAAAAATTGGCATTTGCGGGCAACCTTTGTTATGGTTGGAATTGTATGTATGTAAGTAGGTTACAAAGCGTGTCTGTTGCAGGAAGGCTGTCTAAACAGGTCCAGTTAAGATATGGAATTGTTCAGGGATCAGTTCTTGGGCCAATACTGTTTTTAATTTATATAAATGACATTTCGTCAGTAATAAGTGTGAATAAACTAAATCAGTTTGCTGATGATACAACTTTGACCTTTCAAGCAAACTCCTAACATAGTAATAGATATAACTAGTACCTTCTTTATTCTGTCATGTGGCTTTCTTCTTCGTCTTATTAAATAGACGCATTTCGAAGTCGAAACTTCATCATCAGTATATCATCACTCGATAGAGCTTGTATCATTAACACTCAAATAAAAACACAAAACATTACACATACACAAGTTTACATGTATACATTTACACGAATGTCTGTCAAGTGCACATCGTTTCATGGTCCGCGGACTAGCTTGGAGCAAAAGGCTTTCTTACAGGTCAACGCCACAAATCAGTATTTGGCTAAAAACAATTTGGCAGTAAATCCTGAAAAAACTAAGTACATGTATTTTAGTCTAAAGTAAACCAGGCACAAAGTGTCTTTCTAAGAGAGGAATAACTTGAGGAAGTAAAGTCAGCAAAGTTCTTGGGTCTCCTTAATGATAACAAGCTTTCTTTGAGGAATCATATTGTAGTATCAGTGCAAAAATTGCTTCAGGAATATTTGCATTGAGAAACTTAAAGCCATATTGCACACCCTATATTCTTTTGACTGCTTAATACGGGTTAGTATATCTCCACCTGTGCTGTAGAATCCTTCTATGGGGAAGTTCTTCTGTTCAGAATCTTCTCAGAATATTTGTCCTGCAGAAGAAAGCTGTTAGGCTGGCAGCAGGACTAAGGAAATTCCAGTCTTGTAAGAATGTCTTCAAAGAGCTTGGTATTCTTACACTTCCAAGTATTTATTACTTGAAGTAGTAATATATTTCAAATTTAAGTGTGATCACGTCCAGAACAAGGACATACACAATTGTGGTACCAAACAGGCAGGTAACTACTGTGCTACAAAGCACATAGTAAGTCTTTTCAACAAACTCCCTTCCCAAACTGGTGGACGTTTGATTAATAAGGTTTAGACAGCTTCTGTTGACTGGGTCGTTTTATTCGGTGGAGGAGTTTGTGCACCATAGATTTTCTTGAATGGGGGATCTCTGTGGCGGGCTCCATTTTTGATTCCGGGTGAAGCAGTTTTCTTCTATTTAAAGCTGTTACTTGATTAGATCTGTGTAAGTTTATTAATGTGTGTTTTTTTGCCCTGTAGCTATGCATTTTGATTATTTTTTGTTTTTATTTATTTGGTTTGGTTGCTGTTGATTTATTGTTGCAATTTTTAAAATTTGTGTTTGTTGAAATGTATGTATGAGATGGCAACTTGCTTATTTTAAATAATAATGTATAACTATTTTAATTGATATAATAATAATAATACAATGACTTTAATTGATGACTATTCCGTGTTTTTAAAGATAATTATTTGTAAATTAGTTTTTAATTATTTATGTTATTTAATAGTAATTGTATTCTGCCTTAAAGTATTTAAGGGATTTATTGTTGTGCTGTTTTGTTGATGGAGTCTATGAGATCTGGTGCTGTTTAAAAATATTACTTTTGTTAAGATTATTAAGATAATTCAATTCCATATGACATGTCTAATGTAGTTAAATTTGTACTATCTATAGGCCTAATGAAATGATAGAATAAACTTTGAACTCTTAAGTATCACAACTAATAGGTTTATTAACTCAAACGCGGTTCAACGACAAAGTCGCCATCTTCAGCGATGCACAAGTGATAGCGTTGAACTGCGTTTGAGTTAATAAACATATTAGTTGTGAGATTTAGTGTTCAAAGTTTATTCTATCAAGTATATATTCTCACAAGTCAAGCTCAATATTTATTTATATGATGAAACATGGTCTATGTTATCTGGGCTTCACACATCATAGTAGAGTCTCTCTAATCCCTTGATGGGACTGGATCCTGTCCGTAGGATTAACAAATCGAAATGACTTTGTGAATAAAATTGAAAATTTATTGATTGTACAGTTAGAAAAAACAATACATTACACTAGTGTTCCTGATCAAGAATTTTAAAAAGAAAAAATGTTAAATTTTGAACATTACTATAAAATAAAATAATATTTTTTAAACAAAGCTAGAGTTTTTGCTCCGTTGTCACAGTCACTTTCTTCCGTTTAGTTGTCATTTCCACACACAAACACTCGCACTTAACAGTATGGTAAAATGACAAAATATACGATTAATATGGTACAAGTTTTTTTTTAGTTATCAACTGACAAATAAAGTGAAGGAAACAAGAAAATAAAAGAAACTTTCTAAAAGCAGTTGTAGGGAGTGAGTCAATTCCTCGAAAATAGGTCTTTTTTTCTTCATTTTTTATCGTAGCTAACTGGCTTATACAATTTTGTTCATACTGACCTTTTACTAAAATGGAAGAGGTCGGGAGAAAATAGTGCCAACCATCATTTTTATTTTGATAGGGGAGTTTACTTTGTGTTTTAAGGTTTTTGCTTTAGGTATTATAAATCATGTAACATTATGCAAAACGTATGCAGGCATTTTAGAAAAGTCTAATTTGAAATAAATCAATAAATTATTGTAAATTTGTTAAAGGTTATATGCAGACAAGATTTTTGTAATGTAAAATGTTATTAAATTGCAGACTTATAAGTTTGAATTTGAAGCAGAATAGTTGATTGGTTAGTTGTATGGAACAATTAAAAATTTGGAATTAGATCAGAGCATTTAAACGGGAAACAGCTGAAAAATATATGTATAAATTTGCGGTAAAAATTAACATATTAAATATTCTGGAATTTCCTGAACGGTTAGCAAATGTTCTAGAACCTTCCAAACGGAAGTCTATATCTTTTATAGAATATTTCAAGCGGAAGTTAAGAACTTCCTAGAACATTATGAGCTGGGAATTTCACATCCCACTACCAAGAACTTTGTGTGTAACACGTTATTCTGAAAAGATTCGCCAGACAGGACAGACATGATCTGTATAATTTTCTTGAAGGAATCGCCAAACCAAGCAGATGTGGGTTTGGTACGTTGGGTTATTATATTGGAATTTATAGTTTGGTAAAAGCAAATAAAAGTATTTTCACAAGTTTGATCATTAAACAGTTCAATTGTGATTAATATAAAAAGAGTTTGTTCATCGTGAATTATTAACAATTGTATAAAAAATTAACTGTGAACTGTGGATACACATGCTCTTGTAGTTAACTTTATTGCACAATTGGTGAAACATTGAGTTATCCGGTAGTGGGACATTCACACTTATTGGTTTAGGTCATGAATTATTATTAATTTGTCTGCACTTTTAATTTTCTATTTTAAAATATTTATTAGATTTTTATAAACATTTTAAACTTTTTTTTTATATATTCTTTTTACACAATATTTATTAAAATTTTTGAGAACATTTATGTTTATATGATTTCTTTAATTATTTGTATTTGAAAATCTTTTAAATATGATTGAGTAAATTTTGTATGATCCGTCGTCATGCTTTGTTTGTAGAGTCTCATTTTTGGTGCCTACAGTTCATTATAGGATACTTCCACAAAACAGCCCTTTGAACCTATAATTTAATTAATTTGAGTTATTTTTTTCTTTTTAAGGTTAGGGTAATTTTAGCTTCTATGGAATCATAGATGGGATGTTATGCTTTAGATTATAGATGACCGTATTGTTTTTCAAAAATTGTTAATCTTCCAAAATGTTGTCCCGAACAGGGTCTGCTTGTTTTTCAAAATTTATTCATCTTACAAACATAAATTTAGTACCTAATCTTGAAATTGGGGAACTAAATTTTGTTGGATTTAGTCAAATTTAAAAAATTGAATATCTCAACACATAAATAAATAATGGTGAGCACTATTTTTCCCCAACCCCTTCAATTAGTTTCCTTTTTTTTTATCCTTCTGACGAACCGGATGTCCGCACAAGCAGAGTCGTTCCGATTAACCGGATGTCCGCACAAGCAGGGTCCAGATTAGGGGGACTATAAAGTAAATATTTCATCAAAATCGAAGTAGTTTTTGAGTTAAATTGTATTTCAAAGCAAAGAAACTTCCTTTTTATAGTATAGTTCAGATTTGTAAAGTATTTACATTAAGAACGGCCTATTTAATTTTTGATACATATATAATGTAAAGAATTTTCTCATATTTTAAATTGACTCAAATGAAAGTAAGAGTAGTGAGGATAAGATCAGAGTCATGTAATTTTGTTGGGCTCACTTATTACATTGTCATGTTGTAGCAGTTTACTCGCCCTAATTCTTCTCAGTCTGACATTTACATACTGAAATGATCTTTGTACTTGTAAATTGCATATTAAGTGGATATTTTTATGAAAAAATTATTTTATATAATGTATAAATGAATACAAAAAATTTATGGGGATGTTAAGATGTTATTAAGAACTCAGTTAAATTGTAAAAAAATTACTTCTTTAAAATTAATAAGCTGAAGTATCCTAAATCACTGAATAATAGCAAAATAGGGTGTGTGCCTATAAACATTTTTTTAAATAAGCAAAACTAAAGATCAAAAAGTAATTGGCTTTATTTGTTGTCAGTGTGTGTGCTTCTTTTTGGGTTTAAGCTGTTTTTCAAAACTTGTTATTAAATAAATAAGGCATCACCCAATAATAATTGTATGAGTTTATAAAATAGATTAATCGATTTGGTTTTACTTTATGCCCAGCAATTAGCAACACTGTTGATCATTTTACAAGTTATCAACAACTTCCAAGAAGCTGTGCTCCCAGTTATTATTCAGTACTACAATAGAAAAGTAAGTAATGCCAACTTCAACACTTTGTTCATTACTATTGTATAACTTAACCATAGTGTAATTCATAAATTAATGTTATTTTATAGTGGCAAAGGAACATGTATAGCTTACAAAAATATGTGGTAACTTTAGTTAATACAAATAGGTAAGGTTTTTTATTATATTCTGTATTTTTTACCCTTTGATAGTGATGTTTAAGGTATCGAAACTCTTGAGCAGTAATAAGAAGAAATAACTCGATGTTGTCTCGATTTCTTACTCAAGAATAAAATTCAATTCTCGGTTGTACTTTTCTCTATTCAGCCATAAATTTCTTGATACATTTTTTAATCTTGAGTTTTATTTTTAGTCTTTTTATAGTTTTTATAAAATGTTATATTAGAATGAAATGAAAACAAACAGAAATTTTCCAAACACTCAACAGGAAAGTGTTTAGGATATCTCAAAATCTTATTTAAATTAACTTGACCCTGAAGAGAAATAACTTCATAGTAGAGATTAAGTTTTATGTAACTTTGGGTTTTTAGTAAAATAAATAATGCCAATTGATTACTTAACTAAAAATAATTATAATTGTATAAAAATCAGTGTATTGCGTTTTTGTAGTGTAAAGGTTTATTAATCAATAGTCAATTACTGTTAAAGTACATAATATATATTATGATTATAACAGTTTATAGAAACTAAATATATTGCTGTTGTCTAAGTTTCTGGTTAGTATTTAAAAGGATAGTAAAAGGACAATTAAAATGTTGAAAATGTAAATAAAGCCTAAATTTACTATACACTCAAAATTAGTTTTCAACAAGATAATCACCATTTTAGGAATATGTAACTTTTGAAACTTTTAGATTTAATAAAACAAATTATTGTTAATACACAGCATTATTAAGTTTATAAATACCTACTTTATCCGTCTAGTGATCCACTTTTCGGTATTTATATTATTGTGGTTTCGGATGACTCAATCATCCATCCTCAAGTATCACTCTTGCGAGGTCCGTCAGAACATTAAAAGTTATTACAACACATAACATAACACACACACAAACATGAACATTTGTCACCGTATTTTGCCTGTAAAGTTTTAGAACGAAGTGCCGGTGTCGAGCGAAATATGGTGATGTATGTTTGTGTGTGTGTGTGTTATGTTATGTAATGTGTTGTAATAACTTTTAATGTTCTGGTGACCTCGAAAGAGTGATACCTGAGGATGGATGCTTGAGTCATCCGAAACAACGTTAGTATAAATATCGAAAAATGGCTCACTACTGTGCATCCGGACTTTAGTTGACAGTACAGGACATATGGAAGGTTGCGGATCAACTACCTGTCCTGACAACATGCGACTGTGGCTGTCTCCGAGATGCGTTTGCATGTCGACAAAGGCGTTATCGTTACTCCTGTGATGCATTAAAAAGGATGTTCACAAGTTATAGTTACCACCTTGTCTTCAACTTATATTCAGTATTGTGAACAGTAATATAAAAATGATTTAAGAAGTAATAAATGTCTATCAAGTACAATTAATTATGGTTGTGTAATAAATAAAAAAGGAATGTAGTCTACAGTATGTTATAAGATTGTTTTGCAGTAAACATAAACAAACAAACAAACCGAAGACTACAAATAATATTTGTGTTATGAAGGAACAGTTGTGGCGCAGTTAGGTGTTGTGACAACAGAAATTACTCAATCAATGCTCTGTTGTTTGATTTGGGTGTTGAGTTATCATTCACCTAACGATAAGAGCACAATGATTTACTATATTCTTTGTGAAACCACATTACATATATTGGTACATTAGTATACAAAATATAAAACTGTTAAACATTGCTTTTAAATTTATATAAAGGCAAGCAGAAACACTGTGATGGCACCGCGCCACTTACAAATACACAATGATAACTCTTGAATTTTGCGGCTCCTACTGCCTAAACTAAGCAGCCCAAGTAAAACAGTCAAATTACAAAAATTTAATTTATCTATTTTTATACAACTTTGCCGCTTAAAAAAGTTTTCTGACCGAAAATTTTTAAAAAATCCTCGCTTACTACATTTATTATGTTCTTCTCAGTTGCATTTCACTTATAAAAGCCTATACAAAATATATAACAAATGTATATACATTTCTTTTTGTCCCATGAGGAAAGACAGTTTTATTATAAATGAATAGGTACTAGCCAGCCCAAGATACGCCGAGAGAAAAAATAGATAGTTAAATTACAACTGTGCTTACATTAAAATTTAAAAATTTTATTATAAAATAATATTTACTTGTTATGACATTATAAAGTAAATCAATAAAATATTTATTGTTAACCACAAAATGAGTTATAGATTTATTAACATTCACTATATATTAAATGCAATATTACAAAAAACTAATTATTAGAATATCTACATGAGGTATATTATATTTGTAATATTTTTCATAAAATTAGTAGCAATAGCAAATCGAAAGAAGGTTAATTTTATTAATACATTACATTTCTTTCAATGATGTAAAAAGGTATTTGATATTTCTCGCTCGCAACAAGAGATTAAAATGTTCATTCTTGTCCCAAAAACGATACTCTCTTTTTTCTCCATTAATTGTATTTAATAAATTATTGTATCTCGCTTGTTCATAAACCTCATCTCTCGCCTTTTTCTTGACCTCGATAATTTGTATAAAAAGACAACATCCCGTTCTCGTCTCGAATTCAAAAAGTCAATCTCGCAACCCTTACCCTTTGGTATATTTCATATAATCAGTTTTTAAAACAACAGATTTTTTAATATTTTTGGATTTGAAATAAAAAATTGTATAGAGCCACATTTTGAAAAAAAACTTAGTTTTTCTCCACAAAGACCTAATTTTGTTTTTATTTGAACCAAGAAAATAACTCTATTAAAGTCTTAAGTAATAAATACTTTTTGTAAAAACAACTGATATGTGAAAACAAATGAAATGTTTATATCCTATTAGACCCTATCATTTTCTGCAGTTATTGATCTTTCATTCTGAAACGGTGTAACGTCCCAAAATTAGAAGGGGAAAATTTGTCGATGTTTTAAATTAAATGTAATAAGAAGCAGGCATCTTATCGCACGCCTGTGTTTAGTCTTGCGTTGCTCCTCGGTAGAGAGGGGGCAACGCGGAGAGGGGCAGTGCGTAGGTGGGACAATGTAGGCCGGTCCGCCGAGAGTGGGAGCGGACCGCTATATAAGACGGAGCTCTAAGGCAGAGAGAGAGTTGCTTGCTTGGTGAAAACCAGCTAGTACCTCTCGTCTAGTACAGTTGGCTCGCTAGGTGGAAATCGGCAGCTTTAAATAACGGTAGATGCTCGCCTGGTGAAAACTGGCTCATCATAGTAAGTAGAGGTAAGTGCAAAACCCGGATTCAAGCACAGGCTTGGGTAGTAACCGGCAGGGTTATCAATATAAGGTGGATTTAACCACGCTGAACGCTTTTTGCAATAGATTAGTAAAGCTTATAGTTAAGGCATTTTCAGCGGTGGTGAATAGCTTCCGGAGTTTACTTATCGGAGTATTTATAGAAGCGTTGCATATATTAGGCGTGCATTAGGCCTACTAGATTTGAATAACCAGTACGAATAAAAGCGTCGCCTGGTTAGTAATATTTAAAGTTATTTCATTAACATAATACATATCTAGGTTGAGCGGTTAGGCTGCGTATATTAGGCCTAATTAGTTCACGGATTCATTGCCTAAAGGGTTGAAGAGTTAAGAGTTGCACTTCAGTTGAGTTTGTTGGCAGGTGAGGGCGTTGTGAAGCCGCCTAAGAGCAACCTAAGCCTATTCGGCCTACGTTAGGCCTACGACAGTTAAATAACCTGTATGTTTAAAAGCGTCGCATGGTTAGTAATATTTAAAGGGTTTTCGTTGACGGAATAGATAGATATTGTTGAGCAGTTAGGCTGCGTACAATAGGCCTACATTAGGCCTACCAAATTTTAATAGTGGTTTGAACGAAACGATCTTTGGAATTTTAGGGTGTATGGGTGGTGCAAACTCACATACATTATAGTTAGTTGGCTAGGGTGTATGTGTGGTGCAAACTCACATACGTTATAGTTCGTTGGTTAGGTTGTATGTGTGGTGCAAACTCACATACAATTGTCGTTCGTTGCTTTAGGGTGTATGTGTGGTGCAAACTCACATACAATTATCGTTCGTTGCTTTAGGGTGTATGTGTGGTGCAAACTCACATACATTATAGTTTGCTGTCTTAGGGTGTATGTGTGGTGCAAACTCACATACAATTGTCGTTCATTGTTTTAGGGTGTATGTGTGGTGCGAACTCACATACATTATAGTTTGCTGTCTTAGGGTGTATGTGTGGTGCAAACTCACATACAATTGTCGTTATTTGTTTTAGGGTGTATGTGTGGTGCGAACTCACATACATTATAGATCGTTGGTTAGGGTGTATGTGTGGTGCAAACTCACATACATTATAGTTCGTTGGTTAGGGTGTATGTGTGGTGCAAACTCACATACAATATCGTTCGTTGTTTTAGGGTGTATGTGTGGTGCGAACTCACATACATTATAGATAGTTGCTTAGGGTGTATGTGTGGTGCAAACTCACATACATTATAGATAGTTGGTTAGGGTGTATGTGTGGTGCAAACTCACATACATTATAGATAGTTGCTTAGGGTGTATGTGTGGTGCAAACTCACATACATTATAGTTTGTTGTCTTAGGGTGTATGTGTGGTGAGAACCCACATACAAGAGTTTTTGAGACAGCATAGGGTATAGGCGTGGCAAGCAATTTGATAACGTCCGCGTCGTACCATCCCTTCCCTACCCCCCCTTCCTCGGCTGTGATGAATTTGGTCCTAATACCATAAGAGCTCGTCTCTAGGATTAGGCCGCACTGAGCCATCTCCTTACCCCCTCCATCCTTGACCCCTGGAACGAAACCCAGCCATTGGCCGGAGTATCCGAGGCAAACATTTTATTTTGTGAGGGCCAAAGAATTTCCCTATAGGGAAAAAGGCATCACAACAGTATGAATGTTTATCTTACATTTTTTACTATAACCAAGTTATGATTAAGGGTTTGGTTTAACTATTCAAATCTGACCTAACTGTTAAAGTTTGAACTTCTTGATTTCGACTGTTGCATACAAGGGTATGTTTTTGCTAACCAAAGTTTATGTTTTTGGGCTTTAGAGGGATTTTCTTGTTACATTAACAGTTTTGATAAGACAAACTGGGTCATTAGTTCTAAGTATAAAATTATTTTCAATGCTATAGTAAAGTTTTATGAAAAATATTCAAATAAATTGTTACTGATTTTACCATGTTTATATTAACCCGCTTTCTTGTCTGTCTGTTTGGTACAAATTTTGCAATCGATTTTAAACTAACTTCTCGGTGAGCTAGAGACTTGGAACTTTAAACATAGCTCAGAACTGGATGATAATGCAATATTAACTCACTTTCTTGTCTGTCTATTTGGTACAAATTTTGCAATCGATTTTAAACTAACTTCTCGGTGAGCTAGAGACTAGAAACTTTAAACATAGCTCAGAACTGGATGATAATGCAATATTAACTCATTTTCTTGTCTGTCTGTTTGGTACAAATTTTGCAATCGATTTTAAACTAACTTCTTGGTGAGCTAGAGACTTGGAACTTTAAACATACCTCAGAACTGGATGATAATGCAATATTAACTCACTCTTTTGTCTGTCTGGTACAAATTTTGCAATCGATTTTAAACTAACTTCTCGGTTAGCTAGAGACTTGGAACTTTAAACATAGATCAAAACTGGATGATAATGCAATATTAATTCACTTTCTTTTCTGTCTGTTTGGTACAAATTTTTAATCGATTTTAAACTAACTTCTCGGTGAGCTAGAGACTTGGAACTTTAAACGTAGCTCAGAACTGGATGATAATGCAATATTAACTCACTGTCTTGTTTGTCAGTTTGGTACAAATTTTGCAATCGATTTTAAACTAACTACTCGGTGAGCTAGAGACTTGGAACTTTAAACATAGCTCAGAACTGGATGATAATGCAATATTAACTCACTGCCTTGTTTGTCTGTTTGGTACAAATTTTTCAATTGATTACAAACCCCATACAGAAACGTGGGGCGCTTTCAGTAGATAATAGCAAGGAGTTTAGGGAGTAGCTGTCGTTGAGAAAACTCACGCAACAGTTCATATCATTTGCAGTCCAATAAAATTGTTAGTGACTTAGGAGAACTATTCATGCATCAATTATCTATTGCATGCACCCCACGTTTTTCATTTTAAATCTTACAAGTATGTACATAGATATTAAAATTCCACAACCACAAATTTTCTGGAAAATCTATGTTTTAAAAACGTGGTATATAAAAAAAATTATATCAATTATTAGATATTTTGGTAGAGACTTAAATTGAATTGACTTAGGTAATATATATTTGATGTAGGTAATCTTGGATCTAATTTAATACCTATTTACTTCTAAATTTAATAGCCACGTTTAAATTGTGAACATTAATAAAAGTTTATTTTCAGCTTATGCAGTATAGAAAAAGGGATTCAAAGAAAAATTCTCCTCCATTACATTGTGAATCGTTGCTAGATGTTGAGGAATTGGATCCTGAAGATCCTCGAGTGATTCAAGCGGTAGAAGAATCCCACATGGAATCCTATGAGGTCATTATATATTAAAATACAATTTAAAAGTGCATTAATTATTACAGTTTTAGCAATGAATAATAATCAAATATGTT
>JAGFPH010001725.1:171088-195868 GCA_018207615.1 Philaenus spumarius
AGTAGGACCTATTGCGCGTTTACAGTTTAGTTGATAGCATGAGCAGGCATTGCCCATGCTATTCAAACGGAAATCTTACGCTAGTAGCCAGTATAAAAACATCACAACCTCTTAAAACTAGTTATTAGGAATATGTAATGGGGTTTACTTCAACATGAGGTACGTTATTGAAATGAAGAAATTGGGATCTTGAATTAAACACTAAGATAAGGATATTCATAATTCAATGTGGTTGTGAATAGGAGCCTATGTAGCTAGGTTAGGTAGTAGCACGGCAAGCCCAAGGTCACTAGATAGTAAAGGTTGCCTCATTCGGGAAATATAAAAAAAGTGGAGTGGGGATATGACGTAGTTGTAATAAAACTACATACATCTCCCATGGTAGCGGCGTTTTTTTACTACAATGACGTCACTTGACAGGGGGTTCAAGTTTGTTTACATAACTATGAGGCAACCTTTACCATCTAGTGACTTTGCAGCAAGCCTCCATAAGGCTAATGCTATCTAAACTGTTAACGCGCAATAGTACTGGTTTCTTCTGTAAGGTTGCTCATAGGTCGGATAGCTTGCAATGCTGGCCAAGTTAAAATCCCACTAACAGTTGGAAAGCCAACAAACAGCAGCAACTAAGGCAGTGCTGGCAAAAACAAAGCTATTAGCCGCCGAAACATTGTTTTTTTTTTTTTGTGTTTAACGTCCTACTGTTTTGCACTTAAGGCTAATGAAGACGGGACCTACAGTTATACGTGGAATCCGAACCACAGTGTAACAATTCAAAATATATCCCTATATAAAAATCATTTAAAATATCAAAAGAAACCATTCATAATTGCTGAACTAAACACGCATGAGTGCGAGAGAGAGGAACAGACTACTATAAAGGCAATTCATTTACAAGTTGAAGCAGCGACACCTAGCGGCAAAAAAATCGTAAATGATTCATTAATAATATTATAACATCCGATTTCCAACTACATTTTAAATAATTACCAGTACTTCTCGATCTCAAATTAATATCATTCCCACATCAAAATTAATCTAAATTAAACGACCAATCCATATAATATATAATAATAACTCAAGAGTAAACCAATCGACCGAAATCCACCTTTTAAAATACACTCGAAGCTAGGCCGATGTACGAAATTGTAGGCCTATTCCAAATTAAAACCACCGATCCCAAGGAAACTAAATTCTAAATCAAAAAAGGAACAGAACCAACGAGTAGAACAGAAGATTTTACATCAAAAATGTCTTTGGAAAAATATGAAAAGAAATACCGTTAAGCTAGTAAAGTTCTTCAAAGTATATGAATATTCGATTAAAACCTGGAGAACGAGAGGCCATGTTGTTTAAGCCCAGCCCACAATCACGTGACCGCTTATGCCGCGGAAACAAGGCTTTTAAACGACCCGATAAATAATTATATTTGTAGACCTTAGATATTAGATATTAAGTTGTACAAGGAGCTATTTTAGATATTTTAATTTAAAGTTTTATTTAATCAAATTCTATTTAATTTTACCATTCTATGTTCTTTAAAAAACCAAAATACATCAAAATTTCATTAAAATCATACAAAACAAATACACTACATTTCCAAATACACATTTTCACATAACAATCAAAATCCCACAAGAAATGAAATTAACCAGGCCTTAATGTACCATTTCCTGAGCGCCTAAGGAAGCCTCATTGGGATCAAATCCAATTAATTGTTGCTGAGACATCAAAGGGAGCAGACGCTGTGTTAGAGCCCACCAAACCACAAGTTTCAAGACCATTTTGAAGTCTATAACAACTGCCAACGTTAAAATAACCTTTTATAAGTGAAGTGACTGAACAGTATCAAATTTTAATAAACCATTCTTTTTCAAGAAGAAGACAATATATATAAAAATTGGGTGAGATCAATCCACATAACTATTCATCAAATTGGATATACTCCAACCTTTCCTTTGCATATTTAAATTCAAAGAACTATACCAGTAAAGCTGATAAACTTTTATAAATATATATATATACCATCAAGATTTCAACTTTTATCAGAACTTTATCCTTTTATGTTAACACTAAATTCATACATCTACTTACCCATACACTTTCCACCTTGTACTAAGTTATTTTCTCCTTTGTTTTAATTATCCTAATTCTTAATTTAAATAATTTGTATAATATTTGTTTCAATTTAATATTGGTAAGAGCTGGCACCAACCTACCCGAGATTAAGAGTGCTCATTGGGAAATAATTCCCTAAAATAATTTTGTATATATTTGATTTTGAGCTAAATAACTATTAAACTGTAGATATTTTTCTGATTTTTTATTGATAAATAAAAGAAGATTTTATTGTAATTATAAACCTGTGTCCTGAGTCAAATCATTTATCAAATTAATTAAGCTAGTAAGCAGTGTTACAGTTCATTATATTGAGAATAATATAAAAGTAAAGTTTTATAAATTAGTATATATCTTGTTATATCATAAATTGACGCCTACAACATTAGGCCTATTGAATTAAAGTAAAAGAGAAAATTGTAAATTTATAAATTGACGCCGCAACGTGTGGCATTTCTAATAAGAGAAATTTGTAAATTTATAAATTGACGCCGCAACGTGTGGCATTTCTAGTAAGAGAAATTTGTAAATTTATAAATTGGCTTTCCCAACGTGGGGCTTCTCACAGAGTAAAATAATAGAAAGTTGTAAATTTATAACAGCCAACGATGTCTGTTAAGAAACCATTTAGAAAATTATTCGGGGTCAATGGGAATTGAATCCGGAACCTATGGCATTTTTTGCCAGATGGTGCACGCCCCTCTTGGGGCGATATCCAGTACAAGACAGCATCAGCAATGCAACAAAATAAACAATATTTTATTGCAATAATAAATTTAATCAAATGCGTTTCAATCATTTTGACACAGAAAAACTGTTTGTTTACATATATTTTTATTAAATATATGGTATTGGTAATTACTTGTTGTCCTAGTTACTAAACTAAACTGTATGTTGCAATATTTTTATTGGCAGATTCTATTTTACTTAGGAGGAAGCAATACTCAGCGTTTGTGTAACTTTCCATACTTAATAAAATCAAATACAGGTTTAAAACACGAAAAACTTAATGCTAAAATTCTTCTAAAGGCATTGTTGTTTGTTGTTCTTCTACAATAGATATAGTATTGTTTGTTGTTTTTTAAAACAATAAAAATGTTAACAAAAACATAATCAGCTGGTGCCGATATATCATCACAAACAAAAAGACAGACAACAAAACTCAAATCAGCTGATTTAATTAATCAGATGGCAAGAACAGTTTAGTAGGAAGTAAAACAACTCTTAAAAGTACATACCAATAGTATAAATTAATTGTGTTTGATTAAATTTAATATTGCTATAAAATATTGTTTATTGTTGCATTGCTGTCCGATCCTAGACATCGCCCCCAAGAGGGGCGTGCATTCTCTGTTGAAAAATGCTGTAGGTCCGTTATTCTCAAACCAATTTAAAAAATGAAAAAAATAAATCGATAGTGAATTAAATTTGCTAAGGAAATTTATTCTAGACATTTTTCTAGAAAGGGCTAGTTTTTCCATTATTTCCGTTTGAAAGTTTTAAAGGCTGTCATTTTGAAGATATTGAAGTCAAGTCAACATAACTTTTTTCCATATAAGTAATACTAATACAAAGGATGATACAAATTTGGTATTATTTCGTTAAGTTATCTTTTAGATATACATTTTTTAATAAAAAAGCCATTTCGGGCACAGTAGGACAACTGAAATGATTTTAGACAAATGAATAGTGACTTTGTGTCTACTTTAAACCCAGGAACAATCCCAGAAAATATGTGACGAAAGTTACGAAACACTTTGTATACAAGCCAAATACCACTCACTAATTCATCGCTATTTCTCAAAAACGTCAACACTGATTAACTTTAAATTTGGCATGGTACCTAATGTGTTCTTAATGTGTGTTCTAGACGCGATTTTGAAAAAATAGCTTCTAAGCAAGATAAAAC
Organism: Philaenus spumarius; assembly: GCA_018207615.1. Taxonomy (NCBI): domain Eukaryota; kingdom Metazoa; phylum Arthropoda; class Insecta; order Hemiptera; family Aphrophoridae; genus Philaenus; species Philaenus spumarius. The sequence goes on from JAGFPH010001725.1 coordinate 175,116, forward strand.
ATAAAAAAGCAAGTAACACAAATTCTCACTTGTTCAAGGCATACAGTTCCAGGCGGCGTGCTACGTAAGATAATGGGCTAAGGCCAAAAACCTTGATCTAAGGTTCCTTTCAGACGGAGCGAATGCTGGTTGTAAACACATTTTAGTATTGAAATAAATGGACACGTTTCATACGGAACAAATACAGATGCGAAGTGCTGTACAAAACATGCGGGCCCGGAAAGCACCTACACATGTCAAAACCTATGTGTGGATGCGGACACGCTTGTTCTATTTTTAACAGTCCAGTTATCTGTAACCTTTCACACGAACAAATGGCTGATTTCACACTTACCGACACGACACCGACCCGATACAGCAACAGTACCGATATCGTGATGACTTCCACATTTATCAACTCGGCGCCAATACCAACACAACCAGTAAACAAACTGAGACGATATAAAGAAGGGAGACCAGCAGCTCGCCGACATGTCGGCGCCTGCAACGACACGACACTGATATCTCAGTGAGTGTGAAATCTACTCTTAATTTTAAGTTAGTTTTCATGACTGACAACATCGTGCCGGTAAGTGTGAAATCAGCTATTTTTACCTATAGTTTCTTTCTGGATTTGGCAGAGTGAGGACGAGTTATAATCTTTTTTAAAGTTAATAATGAATAAAACTAACAAAATGGACGAAGAAATTGACATTTAACACTTAATTGCTCTTCTGATACAAGAAAACTTTTATTCGAGACAAAACATTGTCAGAATACCATTCAAGAACAACTATAACAGAAGCTTGGGGGATGACCTGCAGTGTGTTAATCCCCAATTGGACAGTATTTCAGACAAGGAAATACGTTGAGGGAGACATACGAAAAAAGTTTAAAAAACTTATCTTTATCATTTCTTATAACTGACTATTTAGGCTCACAAATTCACCTAATAGTGGCCTCTCTGCATTTATTGGATGCACTCACATCGTTCTGGGTTTCTTCTCTTGTATTTTAAATATAGTAAGTACCAAATACGCTGCTTTCTTCGATCCATGACGGTACAACAAACTCAGCTAAATTAAAACGAGCGGGATCATCTGAAAAGGGCTGACCATACTACCCGCATCCGCGTCCATTCCATATAATCGTACCAATGCCATTTAAAAAAAATGCATCACCAGTGGTGAATATCTTGAGCAGATCAGAAATAGTAATAGTGTTTCTTCGCGCTTGGGAAACAATTATAATTTGTGCGCCCCACCATCGATTGTCTAATCAACAAAACGTGTTACCTATGTTGCTACGTGAAGATCGGTGCGCTAGTACGAGCGCGACTAGGCAACAAAGCAGTACTGCAGATGCGCTGCCTGTCCAGTACAATTTATATTGTCTGACATATTCGTTTCTGCTCCTCTCTTTTACTCACTCTGGACGAACCTAGCTGAGCCGGTCAGTAGAACGCAATTTTAAAATGGTTAATTGGTTGATTAAGCGCCTGAAATTATCAAACTGAAGAAACAATGGATCTCAATCTATTGCCTCAACGAGTAATATCAACGTAAGAAGTTACTTTTAGTCCAAAACAGTCACATGTATTAATTAAATTACAGTACCGTCATTATCAATTTGAAGAGGAAACTCTACATTTTCGTTTGATAAAAGGTAATCCTCATTTAGTATTCAAATTCTTTTCATGAAATACAAACATTTTGTCAAAACAATTGGGGCGATATTCGTTACTTTTTCCTTTTGTCCACAGCAGTTAAGTAGAGTTGGTGGGGGAACTTCTCCGTTGCTGTAAGTTGCCAGTAAACAAACAACCAGCAAGTTCCCCCACTAACTCTACTCTACTTGACACCGATTTCGGCGATTTGCGTGTTTAGGGTCATGTTCGGCACCACTTTTAACAAACTTCTCAGCATTTTTACGGATATGTGAAATATACGTTTTGAAGCTCGCGATCTCTTCTTTCAGAATCCGTTAAAAAATTTAAATAGGCCATAACAATTCGTTTGTATGAATTTTACTAAATTTTTTAAACAGTTACTATGCAAAATCAATAAATCCGACAGGGCCCACCTTGTGCGTGGATTACCTACATGCCAGTGACTGTCATTTTACAAAATTCTAAAGCTTTAACTTTTAAAATATAAAAATTAAAATTTAAAAAAATAAATTTTTTGTTTTTATTATTTTTTCCGGTCAAAAATGTATCGATCAAGATTTACAAAGTCTCACTTTAAAGGTTTTTTAATTTACTACCACTTTTCCATTGAAAGTATATTGCTTGATCCAATGATTTACAAAATATAAGTGAAATCAAAATAAAGTAAAGTTTTTCACGGTTTTTGTTGTTTTAATAATCCCATAGTAAGAAATTATCGTTTCCGAAGGTGGTATTTTCATCAACAAACTATTCCTCAAGCCATAGCGCAATCGGTTTGCTGTTAAATTTTTTAGCATAAAAAAATCTCTATTGACTGGTTTATTACATTTGTGGCAATCTTAGGTTTAGTGTTGTATTTTGAACACTGTTTTATCATCATATTTAAAAAAAATAGTGTTAAATAAAAGCTACTAAATACTCGAAAATACTAAATAGTGGTTAATTTTATTTCAGGTTTGTACTATATATTATATGTATGGTGGTCCGCTTAGGCCTATCAAATTATTTATCTTGGTTGTCAAGAGGTCGAGGAGGTGAGTGTTACAAAGGACGTGACACTCATTCCTTTGCCCTCAGGGGTGTATCTGCAACCAAGACCGTTGGAGTTGGATCTTTCGACGAAAACGGTGGGCATATGCAATGAAGAGTTGCATCCTGAATGAGGTGACCCTGCGTTGGACTAAGGCTGAATTCAACGGATCTAAGGGAGTAAACCCTGAAATAAAATCCCCAATACAAAGGCGGTTTGTTCATCCGTGCCGAAAGGATGGATGGTACCAGGGTTATGGTGTATACAACGGAACATGATCTACCTGAGATACCAGGCAAACTCTCAGGGAAGCATGCGGGCTCTGTGCGGTGGACCTTTTCATTACCCTGCATAAATACTTAATGTGTTATCAAGCTAAACTGCTATTTGAATTTTGAGTGAAGGACCCCTTGTGCTAATGCGCTAAAGTGTTATTTGCTAAAGTAAGATTCAAGATAAAAACCTCAAGTTACCTTCCCCAAGAGTTTTACGTTGTTAACACTGGTTTAGCAGACCCCAGACCATGCTAAAGTCGAGTGTGCTGTCAACTCTTAATAGCACACTTCTGTCAAACAAGTTTCTCGAATTTAACACATTTAGCACGTTTAACGTACTTAGCACAGGTTGAATGAATCCCCCTATTGTTGTTAAAAGAGCTAACATTGCTTTGTGGAAATCTTATTTAATGCGAGGGGTTGTTTATATAAATTAAAGTTTCTCAAGTTTGGGCTTCAGCAGGTAAATTTAAAATTTCAAATGTGGCATGTGAAACATTATTTTAAAAGGCTTGAAAAGACTTAACAATTAATGATAACATTTTTTATACTGTTTTGCTGAATGAACCTAATCAAGAAGATGGCCCAAACTGGGTTTGCATAGTTAATGCTAAATAAAGTTACAACAACTTTAAAGATTGTTATAATCTATAACATTCATAAGATTTGGCTTTGTTGCAATATTATTTATGATTGTATGACATCTTTATTAAAATTTTGAGCTTCAGGGACTGGGATTAGAAGGTATTTAACCTGTTGAGTACTGACGGCTATAACCATCAACCTTAGTAGGGTTTTTAAGAGTACGCAAAAGTATCATTAATGGACACTAGGGAGTAAAGAACACTTTTAGTTTTATCTTTTCACAATGTATTTAAACGTTATAAAATACCAAAATAATGCGTTATTTTTACCTTCTAGGCGTTAAACTTTAGACAAGGGTATCGGTGCTGGGCTCCACCCACCGGAGGCGGGAAAACTGTGGCCTCTTATCTCAACACAGCATGTGTTTCCAATATTTGTCTAATGAGGTTTATTACTTTGAACGTTCCACAGTCGAAATAGTACGTAAGAACACCATTAGAGGACGTAATATTGATTATTAGAACAAGCCTGTTGGGAACGGTTAAAACTGTCAGTACTCTTTTGGGATCACTTTCATCTAATCCTCAACAGGTTAAAAATTGATCAAGTGATACATAATTTTAAACAAGACTAAAAGATGAATAATTATAAAATTGTATTACCTCTCTAGCCAAAATGGCGGTCCAATCATGTTTAGCATCCCTTCCCCCTTTATGTTAGCATTCCCCATACCTATTTTTTTAAAAGGCATTTTATAACAAATTTAACATAATTAAAACAATTCCATGTAAAGGATTGGACCTGTATTATAACCTTGTAAGAGTACAGTACAGATCAACACTCCATAGTCAGATTTTGTGAGTAGCATCCACCATTCTAAGAAATAAAAGGATTTCAGAATTTATTAGTTTTCAATAAGGTTCCAAAGATTTATTTATCCATTATAAAAAAAATAATTTAAATTTATGAAATACATAAATATAAAATATTAAGTGATATATAATAAATAGTTCATATAAAATATATAAACTTTGGCACAAACATTATGACAGTAAACGGTTAATTTTAGTTAATTGCAGTAAATTACTTCTATAAATTTATAATATAATATATATGAATAATCTATTCTTATACCTATCCGATGTAACATTCTTTAATAAAGGTCTTACATATTTTTTTTTTAAATTGCATGTTTTTATATAAAAAAATCACGGTCAAAATCCACCTCTAAATAAACAATAAGTTACCTTGTATGGGCTCCGCCACATAACTTATTATTAATTAACAACTGTGACTTGGATACCAAACAAAATGAATAGACCTTTAAAATACTTTTAATCTGTACTTTTAATCTGTATTAGTTTATAAATCTCAACTTTGTTTATATAGGCAAATCAAAATTTGTAAGAATCCAAGCTAAATAAAAAAAGAGATATCGGAGCTGGTTTAGTATAAATAATAATAATTATATCTGTTAGGATCTTCATAACTAAGTTAAGTTGAATCTTTTACTAATCGGTATCGTTGTCTTAACAATTATGTTTGTTGGAGATACGTTTCTGAGGTACTCCACCTTCAGTACTGAATTCCTCGATTAGAATCACTAACCCTACTTAGTCCCCACAATCCCAACACCTGCTCCGTCTTTCTTAACACTTACTTTGGTGAACAAACTTATTAGTTTTTCTTTAACATTTTAATGTTTTTTAATACTACATTTAACTTCTTACTTTTACCTGTTTGTCATTAAAAAAACAAAAACAAAAAAAAAAAAACAGTTAGAATCTGAAACAATAGAAAGGGAGGTTGTTTCTTCAGTAATATAAGCTAGACAAAATACATTTTTAACAAATTTCATGACCTAGAATATCATTCTACAATTTGTGCAAGATCTTTTTACCCTTTAAAACTGTTATTTTTCCTTATTAATTTTCACTATAGATTCATGACACACACAGTTGCAGTAAATTAAACATGTTAAAGCAATAAATAAATTATATTTACAATATAACACATTTTAAAAGTGAGCATATTATGTTTTAAATTAAATACAAAGGCACATTAAAACATCATCAATAAATTATTATTAAATGAGTCTGAAAATTTCAAAAGAAATTTTATGATAGTTTATATTATATATATTGTTTCACAGTTGAAGTTGTAACCTTATGGCCTATCATATGTCAGTTGAAAAAAGTAAATTGCTTTATTTATAATTAGTACAAGTTATACATATACACAACCAGCAAAACAAAAAATTAAAAAACTGTTAAACATAATATTTCTTAATTATATATTACAATTAGATTTAATGAAAATAAATCTAAATATTGTTTCTTAGGCGGTTATTATCCTTTCAAACGAAGCCAGATTATCAAAAATATCAGATAATTCCTGATAAAATAAAATGCAAAAAAATTATATACTATTTTACAATGTTAACATTTTTGGTACAAATACAATTTTTTTTCTTCCTCACTTTCTGTCCGTAGGACTAATGGACAAACACAAAAGTCAACATTAACAGCACGATTCTAACCTACGACTGTCAGAATATGTTAGGTTATTTGAAAGTTTATAGCTCTAACAACTGAGCTATCGCTGCTACTTATAAAAATAAAAGTGATAATGTACGAACATAATTTGTAGCATAGTAGTATTCATAATTAATTCATGCAGAATCAATTATAAAAAAATGTGTAATAAATCAATTTACATACTGTTCATCTTCGTTGAAAATTCTTAGCTCTTTCGCCATGTTTTAATAATCATTACTGTTATTTTGAAAATTTTACAAATAATTCAAATAATGAATTTAATGCATCGACAAATCATATGTTATTATTGATTTATAATTAGTTTTTTCCAAGTCTTGCTGAATGTACCTTCGAAAAAAAGGACTTTGGAGAAATATTCCTTTACTCCACTATTTCCAAAATAATTTATTTTATTATACACAATGTGTTTCAAGAGAAATATGCTAATTTCAAGTGTGTATTCCTCTTAGCAAAATAATGAAAACATTCCGAAAATGCTTCATCAGAGACAGCTCATGGAATTTGTGAATGTGATTTCTGCTTTAAAGGATGAATTAATGCTAACTAAAATTAGTGGATAAATTAAGAGGTTTAATATGATTTTTATAAATACAAGGACTATACCTCCAGTAGTTAATGAGAAATCATAGTTAAAACACAAAGATTAGATTAGGCTTAAATTTTTATTGACAATGGAGAAAGATAATTTGAACATATATTATCATATCCACACTAACTTGATTAAAATAGCACATTAAATAAAAAAATTTAAATAAAAAGAAACATAAAAAGTGCTTATTCACGAAAATTTATGAGAGTGCACCCCATGCTATTTTTAGACATGTAGTTTTATTATAAATATATTTTAGGAAAAGAATGTTATAAAAAAATGTTTTGACATAAAAGTTTTTATTAAAAAATAGCATTGTATTTATATTTAAAATATTTTTTAGGAAAAACATGTTATAAAAAAATGTTTTTAAATAAAAATTTTTATTAAAAAATAGCATTGTATTTATATTTAATAAATCAGATTTTAATTATATATATGCAAATAAAAATGTAATAATATTTAATTATATAGTACAATTTAATTTTTAGATAACAAGTATAAAAAAAGCTTGCGGCGTTTATTTATAAAAATTGTTTTATAGACGTGACAGAACAAATCAGATGTATCAATGTACATTACTATTCCTACAAAAACAACACAAAACTTAAAGTATAAGTTGTAAACATAAACTTAAAAGGTTCATATTATAGTTGTTGATGAATTACAGACGATGGATTAAATCAGCTGTTATTTTTGAAGAAATATAACCTTGTGCGCACGCTATAATATTCGGTAACCGTGGACCGTATCAACCATAGTGAATTACAAAAATGTATATAAAAATCCTGAGGATTATTTAAATACAAAATTATTTTGAGTGAAGTAGGCCTACAATTTGTCAGCATGCGTTACCTTGTTTTAGTGCTTGATTTTCAGAATTGTAGGAGTTTGTTTTTCAATAAAATATATTTAGAATTAAAAAAATTTATTGACTTTATTTACAAAAATATTTTCAGAATTAATTTCTCTACCAAATTTGTGAGAATAAGTTTCTTTGTTTACTGACAATTTGTCAACTAAATTATTTTAGTAAAAACGAAAAAAAGTATGCTGTTTGACCACACTCTTTTGAGCTTAAACCCAGGTTTATCATTAACTACTTAAGAAACAGACCTGCGCCTGTTTCATTCAATTTTGCAAGTTAAATTCACCACTTGGAGCAGGAATCATGTTCACAAATTCCAGGAGCCACAAGTCTCTAATGAAACGTTCTCGGATGTATATTTATATACATTTTTTAAATTATTTTGATGAAAGGAATGTGTCTGTGAAATATGGCAGATTCCTCCTGAACCAGCCTGTATACAATTTTTAAAATGCTGTTGGTCGAGTTAGATAATATTTGGTTAAATGACTTCTATAAAAAATAATATAATAAGTGAATAGGAAAAAACATAAATACATATACTTATAACTTCTCAAATTCTTGTACAAATATTGGCTAAAGGATTCACTTTATAATGTACACTGAAATCTCGTTTATCAGAAATTGATGTGACCTTTCCGGATAAAAAAAATTTCGGATAAACCGATTTTGGCGTTTTTTACCATTATTAGGCCTACAGTTTTGAGGAAAAATCAAATAATTTGTGGTAGAAAATTACAGAAACAATACAATTATTTATTTTGTGATACATTTAAATAACTGAACAACTAAAATTGAAATTTTTATAATAAATTAACAAAATATTTACAGATTTAAACATTTTTTTAAAAATTTTGGATAAACGAGGTTTTAGTGTATAATTATAACCTTAAAATAAAATTCACATGATTTAAAGATTGTTACACTTATGGCCTTGTTACAGACCTATGGGATTGTTTTACAGACCTTGTTACATTTTATTCTTTAATTTGAAATATTTCAATTTCAAAAATAAACTTTTTATTTGACTTCAAAGGAGAAGTATCGATTATATAGAAGATTCGTTTACTCAAATTTAGATGCATCCTTTTGTGGAAAGCTGTGTTCACTCATTCTCCTCAGTTTCCTTTTTTCTATCCTCTATAAAACAAAAAAGTAAAAGAATAACAATAGAGGCTAGTTGCACTGTAACTACCACCTACCCATATGAGATGTTTTCCACAACAACCAACGTTTTGTTATTATCTTCTAAACACTAAAATATAGTTTTAATATTTTTTAACCAATTTTAAAGACTTATTCCCTCTCTATTTATTTGTGTGAAATTTTACATTTGTATTGGACAAGTCAAATAGGTACCAATACTAACAAGAGTTGCAATAACAAATTGACGTTAAAAAAAAAGACAAACACAATCAGTAAATTTTAAAATAAAGACACATAAATGTGGTATAAATTATACATATCTAATAAAAAATATACAACTTTAAAATCCTTATGTGGTCTCAATAAACTCCTCAATCAAATAAAAAGCATTCACCCTGATCAGCGTTTTAATTTTCTTTTAAATATACTTCCAAAATTTCATTAAACTCCTTAAAGCTTCAGAGTGAACAGTTTTACTTAAAACCAATCTGTGCTTGTGTCTAGGAAATCATTTTTATTTCAGGTGTTATATTATGTATGTACATACATGAAAGGGATAGGATGCTTAAGTTTTTAAATACAAATCTGCAAGAATAACAATAGCCCAAATACACTATTATTCTGATTGCTTGCTTTGTAACGAATGTGCCTTTTTGAAGAATAAATGTTAATAATAATTCATAAATTTAAAGGCATACTTATCGTATAAAAGACAACTCAAATAATATATTTTAAAAATCTTAATAATAGAAAGAAGAATCAAAATAATATAATAAATAAATGTACAATAAAACATACATTTTATACATATATGAAAATTTGATAACTAGAGGTGACAATGATATAATGTAAAATTTGATGCAAATAATAAAATACTAAACTTTAAAGTATAAGAAAAAAATTTCTGATCAGAAGTAAATAGGTGTAAAATATATATAAAACATCACATAAGCAAAAACTAATATCAAGGTATAGGTTGTTACATTGTAAAGTGCCAAAATTTTAAGTAAAAAATGTACGTAAGCTATCGCAAGATTAAATCAATTCAAAGAAAAAGAGTATAAATTATCGTTTGTTTCACAGGTTAACATACTCTGACCACTGTTTTATCTTTTCTAAGGGTCCTGACTTATTATTGCCTCAAGTTATAAAGAAATATACCAATAACTAGCCCTTAATTTAATTTAATAAATTAAAAGAATCTCATTACAGAAAAAGTATAAATTAGGAAAAATATTTCTCTAAGTATAAAATATAGATAGAGCACTGAGACTATTATAAAAACAGCATTAAACAGATCCAACTTAGAATGGTCATTTTATTTGTAAATTCTCATGTCAAATATTTTTCCATATACATTTATCATCTCTTAAAAAAGATGACTGATTTAACAAATTTTATATCTCAGGTGATCAAGCTGGTCAGGGTAGACATTTCAACACACCTTGTTGAAAAGACCAGTTAATTACAAATTGTCACTAATCTATTAAAAAAAACTATTACAGTTTATTGTTTGGAACACTTCCATGTTGTTACAAGAGGCAGCAAATTCAATATGTCCAAAGGTGTCCGTGAATGCTCCATTTAAAGGACTTTTGATTTAACGGACTAGATCAAGCCTAGATTTGTAGCCCAGCGATCATGCTGCACTCTTCAATAAAACTCCGTCTTGCCGAGGTGACGGCACTGGATTGTGCGCGATGGTTGAATGTACTTGCTTGGTTACAAAAATTTAATTTAGTGAATTTATTTAATATAAGAAGTCGACAAAAAAATTAAAAAACATAAAAAATACTCTAGACTTCTATTTTTACAAAAAATGTTCTAACATCCGAATGATGCTAGGCTATACTTTAACTTTACTTTAATTTAATATTTAATTTCAATAAGGGTAGGTTCTGATTGTATGGTAGTACTTTGAAAGACACAAGGATGTAATAAACTTGACTCAAAAGACATCTGATAGTGGTACACTTTTGATTTATTCAACCATACTTATTTTTAATCTACACATTATAAATTTATATATACACCTCATTATTATTATTAATCTAAAATCTTAAAAAACTAAAGACGCTTGAAAATTTATTTATCTGCAAATCAATTCTAAAAAAATGGCATGTAACTAGGGTCTAATTTATTTTACTTATATCTCATGAGATTTTGAGTTTAAATGACATTTGAAGCTATCTGAATATAAAGACATGTCTGAGCTCTTAAAATAATATATAAAGCTAGCAATACTTGCTCATTTTTCCTGTTCAAAAGAGGCACTTTACACTCATTCGCGCACAACGTTGTACATGCCTCGTGGCGACTTTTAATATCCACTAATATCGTCCAAAGTACATGTTTGGTGTTGAATTCACTCGGTACTTAAGTTTCCCGAACTCACGTATAAACTTTTCAAGTAACTTACATTACTTGACTCGTACGATATATTACTTAAGATCACATTTTTGTAGAGCTACGTTACTGTCTGCCCAAGCAGTATAATAGCCATCTTGAGAAGAAGGTAGAAGACGGAAGCATGAAGACTGCCCTTCCGTAAAGATGAGAATAGGGGAGGCTAGTCACAATGGACTCGTCCACCTCACCTTATATTATTCTACAATCACATTATACTGTTTTTTTATTTTCACTTGATTATAATTGTTGTGAGTTTCTTATTTATTGTTATTGTTTATTGTTGTTTTCAGACACGGTTTTCGTCGTATGCCAGCTTTTGTATTGCTTTACTATTAATATATTCAACACTGTATATTTTTATATTATATAACTGTATTTTACATCTATGATTTTACTATGCCTGCTATTTTATGAAGTTATATTATATGCCATGTTATTTTATGAAGTTATATTATATGCCATGTTATATTATTTTATTGTATTATTATTTATGTGAAATAAAAATGCGTCTTGTTTTAATATGATTTGCTTTGTTTCTTTTATTTATTCTTTTAATTAGCGTCTTGTTTTACTGTGTTATTTATATTATATGACATTTTCTCAAATGTCATATAATACTTATGTTTTTATATTTTGCCAAAAAGGCGACATGTCACATACTCTCCTACTTCTGCTACTTATTTCACTTCCAATTCAACAGAATCACTCAGATTTTTCAACTACTGGATGTTATTTAAATGCATTTTTAATGTGAGAAACAAAAATTATGTTATTTGAGAAGTATGTTTTAATTATGTTATTGGTCCCCAATAGTCTGTGAATCAAACAAAAATAATGCCAGTACAATTACAAAACTGGCCTGGCTTATTTACTATACAATGTGAGAAATTACCAATGACAGTAATCTAGAAATATTTGTTTCCGCCCTTTTCATAATGGAAACTGGAATTGGGTTTGACATTACTTGGCTGTCTGGCTGTGCAGCTTGAGAAGCAAGTGAAATACTAAACCATTTATTTGTTTCTGTCTTTTCCTTAAATAAGAATTAAGGAGAGATACAGGTTAAATGTGGCCTATTTATATGACATATTCAATATTCAAATTTATGTGCCTATGTTTTCCGATTCAAGGGATTTTCTTAACAACGGACATCACCTTCCCCTAATTAGTCCGTTAAATCGAGCATTCACTGTATTAATTTTAAATAAACAAACATACCTGCTTTTTAAGTGCTCTATTAGACTGAAAGGTGAGCTTTGCCAGTGAGATTCTCACCCACTCAGGTTTATCTGGAATAGCAAAGTGTAATACTTGTTTAACGCCTAGCAACAAATGCTCAAGTCCTACAAACAATAATACCCATTCTACAGGACTCATTTCAGGGGCCAAATTTTTCAAGGATGGTGACAACGCTAATAAGGCACAATTGGTCATCACTGAAATAGCACAAAGTGTCTGAAACGCCCTCTGCAACAAAAAATAAAATAACGGTAACTATATTCAAGGCAAGCGAAGTAATTAATACAAATTAATGTAAGTAGTATACAAACCAAACATAAAATTCCACATAAAAAATAAAATTTAAAATCTTCAAATCAGTAGGACCCTGTATTTTGTCAACATTATAAAGTATAAGAGATATTATTATACAAATTATATCTGCTAGGATCCATGAAATAAGTTTTAGTACAATTTTCTGCCAATCCTAACGTAACACTTTAAGTGAAAGTGTTACGTTAGGATTGGCAGAAAATTGTACTAAAACTTATATAAGAGATATAATAAAGGTCGAGAATTATTCCAACTGAGCTGAAAGTAAAAGATTACTCATAAAACATGTTTAGTTCATATGATGCAAAATATATAAGGGACCTCTTGTCTCAAATTTTTTAAATTGAATTTTTGTTATTTCCATAAAGAGGGTTGATTTTTGAACAATTTAACTCAAAAATCATAATTCTATCTTAAAAATTAAGGCCAAATGAAAGTTGCCAAATACTTACTTGCCATGCTCCTGTATCCTTCACTCTTCGAGCCATTGGTCGTTGGTAGACACAGCATAATTTGAAACCATCTGTTCTAATTTCCAGGAGATTATTTACAACAGCCCAAAATGCTGCCATTGGATAGATAGAAGAAAACAAGAAAACATATCCAAATTGCACAAACAGTTCCAAATAGTCATCATATGGATCCTAAATAAAGAAATAAACAAGGTCATGAATAAAGTAAATATTTCTTACATTTTTTCATTGAATAGTAACATTTTAAATCCATATGTTGTTTTTAACAACATTGAAACTTGCAGCAGATTAGAAGCAGAAAATGGACTATTGAACAATGTTTTTTACAAATTACTTTACTTAAGTAGTACAGTACAATCTCCATAATCCGGCAGTGCGCTACACCGGCACGTCCAGCGATCCGGCGCTCAGAAAGCGACGGCAGGTCATTCAACTTTTTAAATCTCTGCAAAGCCTGCATGTATGTGATGAGTCAGTGTCAGTTTTTACTGTACAACATAAACAGCCATTGTGCCGTCGTTTGCTCGCGTATATCAGTAGTAATTGTGTGTCTGTTCTGTGTATTATTGTATCAGTGTAATGTAGTGCAATGTCGGAAAAACGTAAACACGTCACATTAACTTTGGATAAAAAGAAACTTTAAAACTAGGGATGGGTCGATTCTCGATACCGATTCTCGATACCACCGATACTTTAGCTTTGGTATCGGTATCGAGAATCGATAGCCGAAACTCGATACCGATTACCGATACCAAGCAGTGTTGCCAGACGTACGATAATTATCGTATTTGTACTATAATTTGAGGTGTCGGTACGATATACGATAGTAGGTTACTATCGTACGCCAAAAGTACGATAATTTTGCTTCGTTCCAATAATGTTGATAGACAGAGCAACAAAGTGCTGACTTTTACTTTAGACAAGATCTGTTACTACTATTTAATATCTCGCTCTATCTCTTTTTTGTTCAAAGTTTTACACCTGTATAGGCAATTTCGTTTCCGCTACAGGATAACGTGCATTCCTTCTAGATGCCCCATTCCACTCTCTAGGCGCCAAACAAACAATAGAAAAAAGGTTCTAGCAGAGCTACATGTCATAAAACAACGAATACCTAGCCTACACTATTCCACCCCCAACCCCATTTCATTTCCCGCCTTTGCCCAGTTTAGTTGTCAATTTTACACTTTGCAGAGTTCATTGTCTGTGTGTTATGTGTTGCTAAGACAAGTGTTAAGCGAGTTAAGTGTTTTACCGGTAATTTTTTTTGTGTTTAACGTCCTGCTGTTTTGCACTTAAGGCTAATGAAGACGGGACCTATAGTTTTCTTGGAATCCGAACCAAGTGTGAATGTTAGTTTGTTTGTGAAAGGTGTATTGGTGTATGTAATATATATTTTTTACAAAATGAGTTCAGATGAAGAAGGACCTTCAACTAGCAAAAAACAATTACCGGTAATGTTAACGGAACTATTGTGTTAACTTATACTTTAATAACCTGAAAACGAAAATCCTCATTTATTTATTTGTGATAAAGTAAGAAGATTTTGTAATTGTACGATATTTTACTCCGAAATACGATAATTCTCAATATCTGGTACGATATTTACTTTTACAAATCTGGCAACACTGATACCAAGAGATACTCAGTTGTCAGAACTGCCCGTTTTCGTATAGACTCCGTGAATGTAATCTCCGGTATTTGCAATCGCATTCTTTGTATTTTAACTCAATTCAGCATTTTACAATAAATATCAGTAGGGAAAATGTAAAACATTATTAATTTTATGTAAGTGGACATTTTCCCCAGTAAAATGTTTTAGGCAATTGTTTCCTTTTATAAGTAAACACTTCTTGTTTTATTTTTATTCATGCGTAGGCTGTTAGGCTATTTGTACACAAGGTCTCTAGATAGGAAAGGTTACCTCATTCGGGAAATATCAAAAAAAGTGGAGTGGGGGCTGTGACGCAGTTATTAGTATATCTAGACAGTGATCAAAGCTCTGTCGTTTACGTTTATACGCGTTACTCATTATTTGTGAATGTTTGACGGCTTGTGTTTTTTGTTTAAACTTAAACTTTTTTTAAATTAGTGTATATAAAGTGTTTTAGAAGTGTAGGTAGAAGAAATATATTATTTAGGCCTACAATAGATAAAAAATCAATAAATAAAATCCATTTGTGCGGTTGCAACTTGCAAATATTATTATGCAAAAGCAAAACAAGCAAAATTAGCAAATAAGTAGTTACCATGCTAAATATTTCTCATTTTAGTATTTAAAAAAATATAAATTAAAATTTGTTAGATCGTATTATTATTTATTATTACAAACTAGTCGACCCGCAATGCTTCCCTATTGCTTAATTTAATTTTAAGGGTAGTTATCCCACTGACTTAATAATCAAATTGCAAATAGTTTTGTATTCCCTTAAAAATACCTTAATATTACATAATTTTAGGTTTACAGCTTGTAGGAAGGTAGTTTAATTTGTATTTATTTTATAGGGGTAGCAACCCAATTTCAACACTTTTTCGAGACTTCGGCTCGTCCGGACAGAACACACGAATTGAAAGAAAAATAAAGTTAAACATTAGTTTTTATTTGTTACATTTAGTTTAAAAAAATAAGTTAAAACGTTACCCCACACTATATTTACGTTACCCCACACAAAAATGTCTTTTCATAAAAACCTAATTCGGACTATTACGAACATTTTAAAACAAAAAATAGCAAAATCGGTCCAGCCGTTCTCAAGTGATGCTTACCAACGAATAGCATTTAATTTTTATTATATAGATTAAAATGTATTATCGTGATTGCATTTCTTTTTTTTTTTTATTCTGTAAAAAATATTAAATACAATTTTAATGACTGCTTTTTAGTTATATGATTTAAAATGTATTACCAAGATAGCTTTTTATTTTAAATTTTAGTCAGTAAAAATATAAATTAAAATTTGTATGATTATACTTTTGTTATTATTGTAAATTGCAAATTAATGACATAAACATAATGTTTTTGAAAAGGTTAAGATATATTCTTACAATTACAAATGTTGAAATGTGTAACTTAAGTATCATTTAAAAAAACTGCAACCCCAAAAATAGTTTAATACATCTATTTTTTAAAAAATGAGGTGATTTGTACGACGAAACATACATCTTTCATGGTAGCGCGGTGTTTTTATACTATAATGACGTCACTGGACAGGGAACGGGTCGAGGGGTTTGAGTTTGTTTACATCATGACTATGAGGTAACCTTTCCTATCTAGAGACCTTGATTTGTACACAAGAAGTCTAGAGTAGGCTCAAGGTCAAACACTTATGGATTCGTTTGTTATAGTGTCTATAGAATTAGGGTGTCTATTGTGAAGAAAAATAACACATTTTATAGATCGGTAACAAAAGTATTTAAACTTTAAAGTAATAATTTTAATTGTTTGAAGTCGGGTAAAACTTGTTGGGACTTACGTTACCCGTGATTTATGATTTTTATGGTAGTCCGGACGGAATTCCTTTGTTTTACTTTTTATTTAGAGATGGGTCGGTTTCATTTTTTTTTTTGGTTCCCGGTTCTAGAGTCAAATTGGTTTTATTTATTATTCAAGGAATTTAACAATAATTTAAGAGTAAAGTATAAGATTTAATTTGAATACTGAAATGATTAAGTATGTTATGTACAGATAATTAAATACACGTATTCAGCTAAGTTAAATTACAGACAAAAGTCCATATCTTTCAACGTCTATTATAAAATATTGCCACACTTCGATGTCATTGCTGAAAAGACTAGCCTACTCCGGTTAAGTTTCCACATATCCTCAACTAACTAAATTTAATCAAATTAATATGTTAATTCAGTATAGTGTTGATTATCCGAAAGCGGAAATGTACTGTAAATAAATAAGTACATTACAGTACTGCACGTCGTGCACGTAATTCCGAATTTAAAGGTTTTTACTCGCATAATCAGCCGAGTTGTAGAATTCAGGGAGTTTGGGCGCTCAACGGAACAGCGGCGGCTGTTGAGTCAGCCGAGCGCTTGGCAGCCCTTCGTAAGTGAGTAGGCCTGCACAATTTAATTACCCGAACAAATCGACGCAATATTTAAATTTAATAAAAAAAAATGAATAAAACACTGCACTAAAACTGAATACTGTAAGTATTTACACACAGCGTTATTAACTTGATATTACAGTACTTTGTTCTAACAAGTTGTTCAGACTTCGGCGGGACTAAACGGACGCCGTCGAATCAAATTTTCGGTGATTGAAGTTCCGATTATTTCTGAACTTATCCGAATTGAACGTTCAGAAACAAAACATATGATATTCCGAGTAACGCAATCCTAGTCAGTTGTAAAAAATATTATTCCGAATAATTAAAAACTTGTTTTATTTTAAATTGCAACGCATTCTGATATTTCGTTACTGAAACTCTCACGTGTTTTTCATTGGACTAGGTTAATTGTATTTTCTTATGCGGACATTAGATTGTTTTCGGGAGTAGGTTTTTTCGCAGACATACGCTGTTGTATATTAAATTGCGTTTGGATGCCGCGTTTAATAAAATTAGAGCTAATAATATTCGGACGTCGTATTCTTTTGCGGACATTCGTCATTTTATTTTTAATAACATTTCACCAATGGTAGTTCATAAAATTGGTACTAATTATATTCGGGCATCGATTTTTTGCGGGCATTTACTGTGGTACTTAAATTATTTTTAACGCTGGCGTTTTTTAAAACTAGCGCAAATAATATTCGGACGTCGTATTCTTTGCGGACATTCGTCATTTTATTTACTTTTTTTTCGCAGTTTTTTTTTTAGGTATCGGGAATTGAGAATCGATTTTTCAAAGTATCGGTATCGAGAATCGATAAATCTGGTATCGACACATCCCTATTTAAAACGTTTGGAAAAAGATGACAAGTTATCTAATTTAGTTAAGAAGCACATCGGCCGTGCAACAATACATGACATAAAAAAGAAAAAGGACAAAATTTAGTCTTGATTTGTGGGCGATGACAATATCCGTGGCGGATGAAAACGCTGTGTGGGTTCCTGGCCTTTACGGCTCTGAAAGCTTTCAAAACTGCAATCTCGTTGTGCTTCCGCATCTGATATCATAACACTAAATAGACCGCAGGAAAACGTGTTGAGGTTTTCCTTCAATCCAAAAAAGCAAGAACCACAGACAATCTTTTCGCTGTTAAAATTTAAATGTTTTATAGTTAAATTTACTTTATTGTACTGTACTTTTTAGAAACTAAGAATTTTATCTGGTTTTTCTTCACACTAGAATAATGTATTGTTTTCCAGTAGGCCTATTGTATATTATATAACATGTTTTTGAAGGTACAGTAATTATATATTACATATTTATGCTTGCTTAAAATAATGTTTTTATGTTAAATTTTCTTTTTGTACCTAATGTTTCACTAATCCGGCAATTTCGGTAATCCGGCACTACCAATCCCGATATAGGGCCGGATTAGCGAGATCCTACTGTATGCCATATACATTTTAATTGAGTAGGTTTATAACAAAGACAGTAAAATGAAGAAATTGTAATGATAATTACATATTGACAGTCATGGCAACTATTAAAACAAAACTATTTAACTTTTGTTGTTTATAATATAATATTTTGTGGTTGCAGTATTATTACATTTACTATGTAATATACCGGGTGTTTCAAAATGAATATTGGAGTTTTAAGACTTTGTAGTACTTATTAAATTTGACTTACAATTAATTATTATAAATAATACATCAAATTAAAGAGCAACTAAAAACAGTTTTTCCTACTAGTGTTGAATGTGAGCACAACTTGGCTTACGGCACACATCGAGTCGATAGCAGAAGTTCCAAACTTTGTACAGTATGTCTGTAGTAATAGCTGCAACAACTGCTTCAATCCTGTTTCTTAAGTCGGGTATAACTCGAAATTTGTAGCAAGGACTCTGACCTTGAGATGCGCAGTAAACCCGGAGTTCATTCGAGTGGTGGGGGACCAGGGAAGCTCAGTCGATTACCCAGCTTTGAACGGAACACTTCGGTCTTGAAGCAATTGTACGCGTTTCCAATAACATTATTGTCCGTGCACAAATCAATTTTTAATTTAACTATAGCTGTTTATTATTGTTATTTAGCGTTGTTGTTTATTTTTTATTCTTTATATTTGTATAATTAGATTTAATGGAAGGTAGTGTCATATCCACTAAATTAATTGGAACAGCTGATATCAAATCATCGCGTACCTAATATTAATAGACTCAATTTTAATACACTACTACCGATACTTTTACATGAATAAACGTACGCCTACTTATGTACTTTTTTAAATAGTAAGTTATAAGTTTATTTAATACTTTAAATAGTATCAAAATGTAGTTTTATTGTTACTCATGTTTATTTTTTTGTTAAAATAGTTATTTATCTATCGTTATAAGTTGTTTTAACGTTAATCATGAACAAGAAACAGGTCCGCGAGTGTTACCGACATCAGACAGACAAAAACTGAGATAAGGCTTGTTTCGGATTATTTGGTGTATGAAACATACCGGTAAATAAACGAAAAATCACACTATTCTCAACAGTCTACAAAAAAACTCTTATTCTATTTATATATAGATATAAAAAGTCCCATATCTATACATTATTTACATGTTGCAAGTAATACAACACAAAGCTGTCGCGACAACTTTGATAGTAGGCGAGTTGGCCTATAAGTATTAACTTGAATAATTTTATAAGTAGATCGTAGTGTCCCTTCCCCTACAGCGGACGGCATCCCCACTTGCCTATATTCTTCCCTCCCTCCAGCGCATAGTAAAGTCCTTGCTAAATCTAACCAGCTATACACAATAACTAATTCACTCAATAGTTAATAATTTCAAAATGCGAATTTATAAACCTTTTTACTTTTTATTCGTTGATTTAAGGAATCGTAAAAATCAAGCCATTAGTTACAAAAAATCCCTTTCTTCGGTAAATGTAAAAAAGAACCTTAAGTAGTATTCAATTATTCATGCAAAATATTATCTATCTTTTCGAGGTTTTAGGAGCAAAGACTGATTTTGTAAATGACACTCATTCTGTAACACACATCTGTACAGAGGTTTGGAAAAAACTAAAAAATGTATGTGATATTTAGGCAAGCTAAAACGATTTTAGGGAAACAGTGCAGATTTTATGTTATCCGATAAACCATGATGGGCTGTTTAAATTCAGAGAAGAACAGCTGGCTTAATTTGAGAGTATTCCCAAAATTAAGTACAGTACACATTTTAGGGTTTCAACCAACTTGGAAAATTGACCTACTCACGAAGGCTCTGAATAGCTGCCTCGTTGCTTCGCTACAGGGAATTGATTTGTTTCATCACTATGGTTCATAATTAATTGTAAAATTTTTCTCTCATTTTCTTTTATCTATTTTTTCACGACAGTGAATTAGGCCTATAACATGTATTTTCAATTAGTTTGGCATTTATTCTTCACTGGTTGCCCGTCAATCGTCTTCGTCACGGTATGTGTGCCGAATAAATTAAATCAATAAAAACATTTTTAAAACCAGAGTAAAGAGCGTCTTTTTTTCAACCGCTAAATCTACAGAC
>JAGFPH010001725.1:203309-217087 GCA_018207615.1 Philaenus spumarius
AACTTAAAAAAGTATAATTTTAGACCTTTTTAGATTTTTCATCAAAATGCTTGAGTTAATCGGCTGCAGATTAGTCAATTTTTAAAATATAGTTTTTAACCCTCCAAGTGGCATGGTTAAAGCTAAAATTGAAAAGCCTGTTTTTAGCGTTTTGCAAGCAAATTTTTAAAATTCGCCAAAAATAGTAAATGAACCCCAATCCAAAGGTGTTCTATAGCTTTTTTGTAGAAGAAACTTCAAAGAATTCAAATATGCTACTAAAAATTAGTTTCTTTTGAAATTGTAAAAGTTATTAGCTTAGAAAGCAAAAAATGTTCAGAAACGGAAGGGAAAAAACCAAATTTATGCCTAAATAAAAAATAGTAAAAATGTTTTGTAATTTTATTCAAAATATACAAAATTTTTGTAATTTAGTTCTAAATATAAATGTGTAAAAATATATTTCAATTTCAAAAATTTTCAGTTGAAAATAGCAATTTTTATGTTTTAACTACAAAAACGCTAAAAAAATAGGTCTATTTTCAAAACGAATATTTCTATATATTTTTTCCTCCAAAATGGAATTTTATTATACCAAATTGTAGAGAATAAATGGTAGAATTGAACTGTAAGATTGGAAATTACAAAAAAACCTTACATTTTCTAATCAGATACAACAGAACGAACAAAAATGTATAAACTTTCCACGATTTTTACCAAAAATCCTATAAACAAAGTTGTATAATTTTGGAGAAATATTTTTGTAATTTTTTTCAAGATATACAACAGTTGTAGAAAATAGTTATAAAGAGAAATGTGTAACAATATATTTCAATTTCAAAATTATTTAGTTGAAAATATCAATTTTTATGTTCAAACTACAAAAAACGATAATAAAACATGCCTATTTTCAAAACTAATCGGCCTAGGCTATATATTTTTTACTCCAAAATGAAATTTTATTATACCAAATTGTAGAGAATAAATGATAGAATTGAACTGTAAGAAAAACCTTACATTTTCTAATCAGTTACAACAGAACGAACAAAAATGTATAAACTTTCCATGGTTTTTACCAAAAATCCTATAAACAAAGTTGTATAATGTTGAAGAAATATTTTTGTAATTTTTTCAACATATAAAACAATTGTAGAAAATAGTTTAAAAGTGAAATAATATCATACACTTAAAATAAAAATAAAAACGCATTGCGATCATATAGCCTAAGCGTAAATCTGTCAAATTTAGGTTAGGTTAGGCACATTGCTAAATATTAGTATTATGTCTAAAAACCACTATATATCCGATCAATTTCTGATAACCTTTCAATAACTCTAGGCCTATCTGCCATTTTATCAATACTGTAGGCCTATTTATTATTTATAAAAAGTTTATACAATAGTTTATAGGCTAAATAAATTTTAGCCTAGGCTATCTGCAAAAAATAACAAAACTCACTATTTAGAACACACTATTTTCAACACTTTATAAACATAATTTCACTAAAAAACACAATAACACATTCTACACTTATTTATTTATAACTGTAACACAATATAACACAGTTTTATAAACTATAAACACTTTCAATTCAGTAAAATATCAAGAGAAAAAATACTTGCATGTAATAATTGTTAGGTAACCGGCTTGGCCGCTTGGATAATGGCGACCGTAAACTTCTAAAATCGCGTGATTCTCAATTCAGTTTGTACCAACCTAATATGACAAAATTATTTGAACTGCACATTGACTGAAACTTTGAAATTTTATCTTTACAACGGTATATTACACATCTTAGGAATAAATCGATTTCTGATAGTAAAAATCGATTTAAAAAATGCTTCCTTATTGACCCAATCTTGACCAATGGACAAACATTTATTCTAAATTCTGTATGTCATAACCGATTGTAGTCACAGATGATTTAAAAATACCACTTGAATGATAAAAGTCTAATGAATCCAATGCTGTGATGATCTTTGTGACAATTGACAACTGTGAGGAGTTGCAGACGGTTGAAAATTATGAAGTTTTACGTTTTTAACATCACGATGTTGCACGGAAAACAGCTTTTTGACATTCTACAATTTTGAAACGTTGATTACGTATGTAAAAATACGTTTTAAGAAAAAGTTTTAAATACAAAAGTTAAAGTTTAATTCATTTTCTTTCCAACGAAGCCGGTTTTATTACGATTGGATAATTCTAAGTGAATTAATTAATCGAAAATGCAAATGTATGCAAATTCTCGCTAATTGTCGAAATAGCTGCATCTTACGCCTGAGAGAATGTCACTTTGGGTAGTCTGCCACTGGGAAGGTTAAAATAAGTATAGAAAAAAACAATTGTGTTTTTAACTTCTGAACCAATTTTTAAATCGATTTTCAAAAATGTCGAAAATGGAGTTGTTGAATCCAAAGGTGTTATAGTTAAAACGAGATAGGTAAAACAGAAGTCTATTTTCAAGCGCCTCGTTTTTAAAAACAACATGACAAAAATCGTTCATACTTACTAAGAATATTTATACTGGTAAAACTTGTAAAACAAATTTATGTTGATATTCCAAAAATTGACGAAACTGGAATAGATTGAAATTAGTTCGTGGGTCCGGTACTCCTAAAATCGATAATCGAAATCGACTCCTAGATCGGGTCATTTTCAAGATAATAAGCTGAGACTCAGCATAAATGTTTAAAATTTACATTTTAACACCTATGTCAAGTTTCAATTCGCTATATTAAAATTCGGCCAATTTAGAATGAGCCAACGCTTTATATATGAACTAGGGGAGACCCCTGCGTGCTCCGCACGCCAACCCCCAATCGAACCTTCTAAAAATATATGTTATATTTTACTTATAATAAAGGTGTAGGATTAATAATAACCTCAAAACTAATATTATAAATAATGTTAAATGTTCAAATTAAATTATTTCTTATATTTTATAACAGCAGTTATAATAATGGTTAAAAGAACCAGCAAGGCTCAGGTCTATACTTTAAAACCCTAACCTAAAAGCTAAAAATACAAAAATAATTGCTTCAAATTTTGAAATCAGCTGTTAATGGAAATATTGGAGCTAACAGCAGCTATATTATCTGTTATTTTATTCAATTGGTTGCTATGGTAATAAATGTAAATACATGTGTTGGTTAATCATTCTATGCCTAACCTAAGAATTTTTTCCGACTAAATTTACAAATATTAAAATTAAAAAAATGTTTTTATCAAAATGAATTATAGCCTATGTTACTCAGGGATAGTGTAGCTTTTTATTAGTAAAACTAATTTTTCAATCGGTTCAGTAGTTCCAGAGATTACCCCCTACATACAAACAAACAAACAAACAAACTTTACCTCTTTATAATATTAGTATAGATAAGATGTCCCCTTTTAGTGATTTCCCCTGCTGCAAAATACATACCTGCATTATCGAATTTTTTCCAGACAAACCATTGCTCGGACGAAATAAATACATATGACCTTTTTTTTAAAAAAAATACCCCCCCTACACGGTGGTATTTTTTATTTTCCTCTATCTTCATCCCAGCTCAAAATATTAAAGATAATAAAAAAAAAATGATAATCGATTTTTTTTTCCGACTTTGGGAAATCGATAGACTGGTAAACTTTTTTTATGTTAATTTACATACTTTAATGTACTTATAAAAAAAATTCAGCCGTATTGCAAATTACTGGTAGTTGTAACCTATACCGACTGGGCTAAATATTTTTGGATAATAAATAATCTTGATTTGTTATTTGTAATATTCCATGTTTTATTATTTTATTATCGAATATTTGAATTAATATAATTTAAAATTTGTGTTAACTTTCTCAACGAGAGATTTCTTTCTATACATTTTTTAAAAATATATTTGTGTTGTAGTGATTTGTATATTTATTTGAGCTTCTTTTTTACTACAAAATTGATTTTTTTCCATTGACCTACGTTCTAGTCAAGTAGCAGATTAGGTTCAACCCTTACACATTACAACCTCTACACATTATTGTAATGATTTAGCACAGTATTTGAAATTTTTGGTTTTGTATTTGTATTGAGATTACAAACCTTGTTATCCCTCTCTCTTGTCACCCTGAACCTCACTCATTTATTTTTCGATGATAGTATTAAAAAAAAACTTTTTGTTCTAAAGCAAAAAGTCACTACTCTTGCCCACTCCTACTAATTTTATATTTTTAATTTTATCTATATGAAGAAAATGATAGGATATAAAATATACATGTAAATTTTGCAGGCAAGAAATTGGTGCTGATGAACCTCCATTACCTGCTGGTTGGGAAATCAGACTAACCGAGGATGGTGTTCGTTATTTTGTTGACCACAATACACGCACCACTACATTCCAAGATCCTAGGCCTGGAGCTCCTAAGGGGTAAGTTTTCCAAGTCATACTTGGTTTTCTTCGCCTGTATTGGATAAATATTTTTCTGATAATTGTTTGAAACTCCTATAAAAATTCCATTTTTAAGATTTGTGTACCTTACTTACAGAATTATTAATGAACTATAGAACATTCTCAAACTATAATTTTCAACGAATCTTGAAGAAAAATCAATAGGTCCAATTTATCAAAGAAAAAGAGGAGATTGCAGTGCAATTTTCTTTAATTTATTAATTTACCTATATTTTTATCAGTGTTATTTAATTAATTAATAACATTAAAAACAATTTTGTTACTAATTTACATTATTCCAATTATCTTTTATTTAGATATCTTTTTAAATTTATTTTAATTCATTTTAGTTGCCTGTCATAGTTTATGAAAATAAATATTTTATTATTATTTCAATTTTACATTTTACTTATTTAAAAATCACATTCATTATGGTATAAAACATTAACATATACAAAAATTTATTAAAATCACAAACATTTTATTTTGAAAGTACACATTTTTATAATTATTTAATATCAATAAACTATGTAGAGATTAGTTTTATTATACATTGTCTCTTTTTTTTAGAAATATGAAATGAAAAGTAAACTATTAACGTGTTTAATTAAATGGAATGAATATTTCACTTGTTTGTATTACTTAATATATTCAGGACTATTTATGTTGTGTAGGCCAAAAGGTGTGTATGGTGTACCTCGTGCATATGAGAGATCCTTCCGATGGAAACTGAGTCAATTCCGTTACTTATGTCAAAGTAATGTCTTACCAAGTCACATTAAAATAACGGTAACAAGGCAAACATTATTTGATGACTCCTATCATCAGATCATGAGGCTTCCTGCGTATGAACTTCGAAGACGGTTATACATAATATTTAGAGGAGAAGAAGGCTTAGATTATGGAGGTGTCTCAAGGTGAGTACAAACTTATTGTGAAGATCGTGTATACTGAAATTTTAATAGAGCACAGAATCCCAGATAGATTGATTTAAGGATTTTTTTTTTAATGGATTATATTTTTTAATGGATTATATTTTACCAGCATTTAAAAAGCATGCTATTTTACTTAATTTTGCAGATGGACATTGAAATTTTATTAAATGCAATGTATACTATATTTAATAAATATTTTGTTAATGTATATAACTTTTTAGGTCCTACTTTATAATAAAGAAAAACCCATTTATTGTAATCACAGATTAGGGATAATGTTATCAATCTGTTAATGTTATCACTTATCTAAAGTCCTGATTATTTGTATACCGGCAGAAAGGAAATATATTGTTTATTATTATCAGGTCTTCGGTTACTGTTATAATTTTTTTCTGTCAGAGTGACAAAACATAACTAGGCACCATCATGACGCTTTACAGAAGAGCAATAAATGTTCTGCAGACAGTTTGTGTACAGTGGGAATCAAGTAATACAATAAGCACTTGTAGTAGTGTGACTGTATGAGTCACCAAAAATTTCCTTTTAATCTTAAGTTGCAAGATTAATTATTATGAAAAACAAACCGGCCCCTGTTTGAAACATTATGTAAGATTAAATATTCGGGAACACTGAAACGGATCTTCTATTATCAAGGTGTCTAGCAACAGGGAAAATAGGAAAAACCTGGAAAAGTCAGGGAATTTTACTTTTCTGGAAAAATCAGGGAAAAGTCGGGGAATTTTGGTTAAGGTCAGGGAAAAATAACACTTCTAAGTAAAATAATTAAAAACTATTTAAAATCATAGATTAATACAATTTTTAATTGAGAAAATAAACATTAAAGATAAGATGAACTTCTAAATTAATCAATAAGAAAACTATGTATTCTGATACGTAAAAACAATGGTCGGCAAGTTAAGCGTGTGATTGTGGCAGCTGTTCCAATGCACTTGGCGTGATATGACTTTGAAACCTTTCTTTAATGTTCTATTTCTAAAAATGTTAGTTTTATTATTAAATGTTTTCAAATTTGGGTATCTTCGTATCAATTAATTAAATATTCAATGCAAATCTGTACTGGTAGCTGGATTACAAAAACCAATTACTGTAGTTATTTCTTTTGTTATAATGTAATAATATATAATTTTTAGTAATTCAATATTGATAGTCATAAATGTGTTGCAACTGCTGGTACTACTATTTACATAGATAGTATTAAATATTGAACTGTTATAATATTACCGTGTTTAATTAAATATTTAATTATAATTCCCTAAAAATTTATTTGCTCACCAGTATAATTTGATTGATTTACTAAAATTAAATTAGCGTGGTTTTGTTTGTGTTTTTTTCTAAAATTGGTCAGGGAAAAAGTTATTTAGTCAGGGAAAAGTCAGGGAATTTCAAAAGGTCATGTCACTAGACACCCTGATTATCTATTACTCTACTAACCCATCTATGATTGTTAATATATGATGTCAAATTTGATCACAGATATCAATAAGTTAAACTTAAGGCGTCCGTGTAATCTATGTCGAGGCGAAACCATGCCATAGCATTCGCAAATGTCAAGTCTGTAATTTCTCTCTCGAGTTCTATAACCAATCAGTTTAACCACGAATCATACGTGAAGTCATATTTTAATAATTATTATTCTAAACATAAAATAAACGGTACCAGGAACTGGCACATACTTTCTCACAAACATATTTAAATTATTAAACGTCACAGTGACTTGTAGGGTGGGGTAGGAGAGGTGATTTTGTATTAAAGTTGTTTTCCCATAAAAATCCATAAAATAACGGAAAAACCAACTTTTCTCAAAAACGGCTCGAACGATTTTGATTAAAATTTTACAGTTTATAGTACTATAGGTCCCTAATAAACTATAAAATTTTAATCAAAATCGTTAGAGGCGTTTTTGAGAAAAGTTGATTTTTCCGTTATTTTAAGGGTTTTTATGGGAAAATTACCCTTAAAAATAAAAAATTCACAAAAATGAAAAAAACGCCTGGAGATACCGTGGATTAGTACCTCCATACCAAATTTCATCAAAATCGGACGACTGGTTTAAGCTCTAGGTCTGATAACATCCACACAGACACACAGACACACATACAGACACACACACAGACATCACTCCGAAAACCACTTTTTTAGGTTCAGGGGGACCCAAAACGGATATTTCCACCAAAAACTCAAACTCGAAAATTTTGACGAATACAATACTTTCTCCATATACTATGGTATAGGGGGAGAAAGTAAAAGTAGCTCAACTTAATTATGTTTATTGGACTGTGGAAGTAATCTCTAATGAATTGTGGGCGCCAAAAATGAAATTCAACGAAGCATGATGACTGATTATAAAAGATTTACTCAAACATATTAAAAACTTTCAAGTAGAAATAACCAAAGAAATCATTTAAAAATATATGTATATAAATATTTAAAGTAAATATTGTAAACAAAAGACAGAAAAATGTACAGTATGTTTAAAATGTTCATAAAAATCCAATAAATATTAAAAATAGAAAATTAAAAAATGCAGACATATCAATAATAATTCAATAATATGAACCAATACTTCAGAATACTAGGTACTAAATATCATAACGTTTCACCGATTGCACAATAAAGTTATTACATGAGCTCGTGTATACACTGTTCACAGTTAATTCTTTTAATAAACTTCCTTAATACTGTTCAATGATTACACTCGTAATTCCAACTCTATTTTACTTTTATAAAAGTAAACTTGAAAAATTTATTACAACGTTCCAGACCACGTCTGTACTGTCTGGTACGATGATTGTTTGTAGAAAATATTACACTTTTATCAGCTTACAACTTTTAAAAACAACGTTTACCGGACCACGTTTGCTTAACAGAATTACGAATGAAAAGGTTTTTTAGTGGTAATTGTGGTTCCTCACTTCAAATGTTCTAGAAGCATCTCAGGTTCCTTTTTGGAAGGTTCCAGAAGTTTTCAACTTCCTTTTCAGAAAGCTTTCGGTTGAGTTTCCCCACTTTGAATGTTCTAGAAACTTCTCAGCTGTTTCTATTCACTTGCTTATTTCACATTATACTTTACTGATTGGTTCATTCTTTAAACCAATAAATTTGTTCTGTTTCTAATTCAAAGCTACTTGTCCACATTCAAATACTATTTCGCATTACAAAAGAGTTTGTCTGAATGAAATTTTTTACTAATTAATAATAATTTGGTAATTTATATAGATTGAATTTTTCTATAATGCATACATATGATTTGCATTTGTTACTGATGTACTAAAAGGTTTTCACCTACAGAGTAGTTTTTGTTTAATGTCAACATTTTATTTCTCAGTTGTGTTTCTGAGCAGGTAGAGGTTAGTGCTACATCATTGTTTTGCGTGTGATTGGTATTTGGGTTTGTGTCAAATCAGAAAGTTATCATTGTTTACTAAAGTATACTTTAAATTAAGAGTATAGTGATTTGTATAAAAACAAATTTAAATCATTCATTCATTAAAACAAAAGTTTTTGTGTTCTTGCAATAGGCCTACACTACATTAATTTATCACAGCAGATTCACAAAAGAAATAACAGGATTTAAATTGAAAATATAATCTTTTTATTTTAGATTGTTTTGACAAATTACTAAAAATCAGTTGGCATAACGCTGCAGTGCAGTTAAAAATTTGACAGCCACTTGTGTGGAATTAACAAAAAAAGTGGTGCTATCGAATCTGCTCAGAAAGGGCTTAAATTGTAAGGGAAATCGTAGTGGAAAAGAGAGTAGACAATTATACTGCACATTGTGTGAATGTTTTATTAAGCTGCACATTGTGTGACTGGTTCATTACACTGCACATGCGTGAATGCTTCATTTAAAAAACATTAATGTCATATTCCTTCGAGCAGACATCGGTTATTCAACGTTGTGATCAACTAATTATACGGACCCAATGCGTGCTAAAATTTTGGAAAACATGGAAAATACCACTGCAATGACTGCAATTGATCATGTTTTAAAAAGCATTTGTCTGTTCTCTTTATGTTTTTAATGATATTTTTATGTAATAATAAAATGATATTCATACCCGGTTATCGTTATCAAGCAGATATTGTTATTAGTTTGGGTTTGGCCAGTTGCAATCACAATAAGCGGCGATTTCTTTATAATAAATGTTAATAATAATAGCCCTAAAGTTGGAAGCCTAGTTTATAACAGGTATTTGCAATCTATATATTTAAAGCAGTAAGGAAAAAACATTTGGACAGTTCGTCTGAGACTTCTACCGGGCCGATTTACATGCTGGTTTTACCAAAACAAAAGTTTTCGGTCCTATATTAGCAGATTTTATTTGTATTTTGAAAATATTTACGTTAAGTGGGTCAAAAATGAAAAATAAACTTTTCTTATGGAGATTTAACATGGGAGAAAAAGTAAACTTTTTCAATCCTTTGGACAGTTTGTCTGATACTTTCACTGGACCGATTTACATTCAGTTTATACCAAATAAAAGTAAAAAAATTAAAAAAATCAACATTTTCAAACCTTTGCAATGATTTTATTTTACAGTTTTTCAATCAGCTGATTGTTAAGAAAGAAGGTTTTTTGCCT
The DNA here is from genome assembly GCA_018207615.1 of Philaenus spumarius. Classification (NCBI taxonomy): domain Eukaryota; kingdom Metazoa; phylum Arthropoda; class Insecta; order Hemiptera; family Aphrophoridae; genus Philaenus; species Philaenus spumarius. Next base: position 213,248 of record JAGFPH010001725.1, read on the forward strand.
AACAACAGAAGAAGAGCAAACGCTCATATATTATAACAGCTGATTTCACTCATCATCTGTATAAAACCTAGCATAGATTGTATTTTGGGGTTATGTTAACAATTACAATTCATCAATAATGTAATTCTTCTAATGAGATCTAAAATTAAGGTAGGCTATAATGTGTTATAAGATTTGCTTTGAGGTTATAAAGTGAATATAAATACAACCTTTTATCAACAATGAATTTATTCATTTATACAAATTTATGGAAGATACGCATTCGTTTAACTTCGGTAATCAATATGAAATAAAAACCAATTAAAAGATAACATTTGTATCTTTATCTTGATATATAATTAAGGACTACATAAATACAACATTTTACAAATAGGCCTATAGTTTTAAATTGCAATATTTTTCATGGTAGTCGGCAACTGTACTATTTATGCAAGGTAATGGTTTTTTCTCCTTTCTTTAATATCTGTATGACATCACAAAAAATTAGATTATGTGTATAAAATATTAGTTAAATTCACTGATTGTCGAAACCATTTTTTTCTTCTTTAACTTTGCTGCAAGAAAAATAATTGGAAGGAAATAGCATTTTAAAAAGTACATTTTATACATGTTTCGCACCATCATTCTGCCTACCTCTCCACTCACCACAAATGGAGCTGTATCCGCCAAATATCGACGGGCAACAACTATCTATATATTATAAGTTAGGCCTAGACTGAACCAAAATAAATAAATAATGTTTATTGTTGATTGAGTAATCAGCTGTAGTCTCTAATATTTTCATTAACAGTTTATTTCAAATTTTAAATCAATTATTAGTATTTCTAATGTTTAGGTTAGGTTTTTATTAAAGTGTAGACTTGAGCCTTGCTGACTACACAGGGGGCGGGGGTTGGCGTGCGGAGCACGCAGGGGTCTCCCCTAGTAATATCTATAAATAAATAAGTAAATTTTATGATTTACAGTAAATATTTTTATTAATTTCTTATAACTTGAACATTTAACAAAACTATTTGTCTGAAAATACATCTGATTTATTTATAGGCACAAAATATAACAAATATAATTTTAATAAATTTAATTCTGTGGACATTACAAAAATGTGACTAAAGTAATATTTGATCATTTCAAAGCAAAAACAGAAATTAAAAGTTAATGTAAACTATGGTTACTATTTTTTGTTTACATAACTTTCAAATTAATCAAACCTACTTCATTCGTTTATGAATATGATATTAAAACACTATTAATAAGTTAGTGTAAACTATGTTTTAGATTTTTTATCTACATAAAATCAAAATGTTTTTAAATTAAAGAAACCTATCTCAGTCGTATGTGATAAACGTCCAGTAATAGCACATGACAAGGCAATAGTTTATACAAAAAGTTGTATTAAATATTTTCTTGCATAGGTCAAACCATAAAGTTTTACTTGATTGTTCTAACAGGTTTTGTATTTGATTTCAGAGAATGGTTCTTTCTACTATCACACGAAGTGCTCAATCCAATGTATTGTCTGTTTGAATATGCAAACAAGAACAACTATAGCTTACAAATCAATCCTGCTTCTTATGTTAACCCAGACCACCTTTTGTATTTCAAATTTATCGGCAGGTTTATTGCTATGGTAAGTCACTTTGTTAATTTATTGTAGATATGTTGGCTAATCTAATTAGTTGATCTAGTTCACAGTGGATTAACGGAGGATACAACACATTTTTAAAATAAATTCTATGAATTTGGTATAAATTTAAAAGGATTATGCACATCGCAAAATACTACAGTTGAAGTGAGAAAGAAAATGGTGTGATGCATGTTGTGTTCATGTTCAAGTCATTAAACCCCAGCAACGAAAAAGTGGTTAAAACGTTCGCTACAAAGCGTTGCATAGACTATTGTGAAGCTGGACTGGAATGCACACAAACTGAGGCAAACCGTTGTAACATTCGCCACAGACCATGAGTATGATTTTGTTCAAGTGAGTTAATATAATTTTTAATAAGGATGGGTCGGTTCCTGATACCGGTTCTCGGTTCTGCCGGTTCTTCGCGGAATCGGAACCGAGAACCGATGAGCTAAAAAGTCGGTTTTAGAACCGGACCCGATTGATGTCGAATATTGACGTGAATTCGGCAATTGAAACGACCCCTTTATAGTGGTACAAAACAAAAGAGAAAAAAAGAATATTCACACATTTTCGGTTATTATAAAACTAAACTCTTCGCGTTAGTTTATCTGAACGCGACATACGTTGCAATTTAGCTCGATCGTGTGGCGATGGTGGACGTGAATGCCGGTTTGATGCACTCATTTCATCAGATAATGTAGCCTTTGTAAATTAATATTTATGCCTAAACTATTATTTTTTTACTATCAGTGATTATAACAATCAATAATCCCTTTATTATTCATAAAAGTTAAAAAAATAATAATAAATGATTAAAATAATTACGCAAGAAAAAGTGTCAAATAAAATTATTTGGAATCCGATTAGGCATAATATTTTTTTACGATTGACTAGGATTGCGTTAACGCTCGGAATATTATAGGTTTTGTTTCTGAACGTTCAATTCGGATGAGTTCAGAAATAATCGGAACTTCAATCATCGAAAATTTCATTCGACGGCGTCAGTTTAGTCCCGCAGAAGTCTGAACAACTTGTTAGAACAAAGTAATATCAAGTTAATAACGCTGTGTGTAAATACGTACAGTATTCAGTTTTAGTGCAGAGTTTTATTCATTGTGTTTTAGTTACCGCAATTAGTTAATACAGAAGAGCGCCGATTTTTAGAAACAAATTGGGACCGAGGGACTTCTGATAACCAATTTGTTCGGGTAATTAAATTACTGTGAACTCACTAATGACTGACAGCAGCGGTCGGCCATGCGCTCGGCTGACTCAACAGCGACCGCTGTTCCGTTGAGCGCACAAACTCCCTGAAATTTACAACTCGGCTGATTATGCGAGTAAAAAATTGTAAATTCGGAATTATTACGTGTAGTACTGTAATGTACTTATTTATTTACAGTACATTTCTGCTTTCAGATAATCGACGCTCTACTGAATTAACATATTAATTTGATAAAGTTTAGTTAGTTGAGGATATGTGGAAACTTAACCGTAGTAGGCTAGTCTTTTCATCAATGGCATAGAAAGTGTGGCAATATTTTATAATAGACGTTGAGAGTGACTTTTTGTCCGTAATTTAACTTAGCTGAATACTTTTATTGAAGTGAAAACTTCTATATATATATATCCTTGTGTATAGTATATATGAAGAACAAGGACCGATGACAATGCAATATTAATTTTTTGGGTGTAGTAAGTGAGCACTGATCATGGTCCCCAGAACACGACGTGATTTTCACCCCCTTCAAAACGTCGGATTGATTTGAAACTTTGCACACTTATCAAGGACCGATGACAATGCAATATTAATTTTGTTGGGTGTAGTAAGTGAGCACTGATCATGGTCCACAGACTAAAAAATAAGAATGTAAATAATACGCGCTTTAAAAGCAAACCGAACTAAAAATTTGAAAATAATTGTAATTATTTTATTTATTTATTAACCAAGAAATAAAATGTTAATAAAATCCAGTAGTTAATCAATATTCATTTTACACGCTGTAAAATTCGCATAGAAGTTTTCACTTCTATTGTGTGGTCAAATGCACACCCAATTTTTTTAATTATCTGTAAATAACATACTTAGGGTACCGTAATCATTTCAATGTTCAAATTAAATCTTATATTTTACACTTAAATTCTTGTTAAATTCCTTGAATAATAAATAGAACCAAGAACCGATTTGACTCTAGAACCGAGAACCGATTTGA